>BMAO01029897.1:0-17514 GCA_019973975.1 Trichonephila clavata | reverse complement strand
ATTTCAACAAATTTCAACCACAAATCAGGCGTAAAAGTTATGAAATGTTCACGGTCTCCCAGTCGTATTTCGATAGCATCGGGTTAAAAAAAAGCTATAACGATACAATTTCCTTAACCCAAATCAAATGACTGGTATTCCATGGCTAGGGTTGTTCTCTACAGAAAAATTTCAATTTTATGTATACATTGTATGAAAAAAATAAATTAAAATAATTTTTAAAAAATGGTGCGTGGAATGGCACGCGATAGAAGTGAAACTGCTTTGGCGACGTTGGTCGTCAGTGCAGAAATACATCTAAATATACTAAACTTCTGGGGGAACTTATTAAATTCAAATAAAATTCAAAATTCATAGGCAAATGTAAGCGAATCTCGAACTCTCAATCGCATAATTTTCGTTGCCATATAAAGCAAATGCTTGTGGGGTCACTCCACGACGATCAACACGTCTTAATTCACTCGTGGCCATTATGAATGGTGTATAACTCTAACTCCTTCCCTGAAGTTTATAAAATGACCCTAGTAAAAAGGTGGGAAAGAGAGCTCCTCAGCATGTTCATCAAATAGGAAGCTTCTTGGTAGATTCGCTTATCCAGGAGCAATACGAAGATATTTCTCTTCATTCCATAACAACGTCTGTTGCTGGGCTGTAAGAATCTCTTCAATAGTTATATTTTCTCTGATTTCATCCTGAAGAACTTGAGACGCACTCTGTTTGAAATTGAAGAAACTATCATCGATTGCAATATCAGGCATTCTGTACAGTGGAGTAGCTACTAAATATTGCAACCATGTTTGATGTTTCTTTTAGTAACCAAACCCATCAAATAACTAGTTCTGTGAATTTTCCTCCGTTTGATGTGAACATTGACATAGTAATCATCATCAACATTCCGTGGCAGTCGATTGACCATTGTATTGACGGATACTGGAACATTGATTATTTGCCCCAATATTCCAAACTGACCGTGTACATGTCTCAATCGCCTAATTTGCATGAAAGGTATTCGTGGAGAAATGAGTCTTTCTGATACCATATAAAAAATAGGAAGATATGCTGGAATATCTGGGTATACAAAACCATTATATTTTGATAAATTTGGTATACTTTTCCTATTTAAACTTTGTCGGCAGTTGTAGCACGCTTTAACGTCTTCTAAATTAATTCCCGGTAAAATATTTTTATGCTCAGCAACAGGCGTTCTCAAATAATCTCTAAACCATAATCTATCACAAATCGAACACCAGTGACCGAAAGGATTACCAACGAATCGCTTTTGGAAATCTTTGTGTGAACATTTTTTATGGGAATCATAGTCTTTGTACCGTTAGATAGAATTTATTATCGATTCACATGCATCAGTTACAATACGCACTAGACTTGTTGAGGGCTCTGTACTTGTTCACTGCAGTGGGTGGTTCACAAAGTTCGTATTAATCTGTGCTGGCATTAGATGAGTCTCAATAGCATTCCCATCATCAGTCATTAAACTCGGCATTAAGAGAACATTTTGCAATGTTTTTTTCCGTGCTCGATATTCTCTCATGTACTCTGATCGAGATTGTCAGTAGCGCCTGATGAATTTGAACTATTTTTCTGTTTTTTTTATTACTTTTTTGACTGGACTTTCTGCTAGTTTTTCTTTCACGAAACTCTTTTCCTCTTTGTGCATTTGATTTAGGCATTCTGATTAGAATCAATAATAATTCAACGCAAATGAAAATTAAAAAAAACAAAAAAACAAATTAGCCGCCGAAAATATCACCATGTGGCCAACAATCTAAGAAAATATTTTTAAAAGGCACGCTTTTGCTGCAAGAGCAATTTTGTCTACACCGTAACGCAAACATTGCAACACATACAACCGTTGACAGATGCTCCCTGGTCTGGTGAGAAAGGGGGGGGGGTCGACCAAAGGCGGGCAATCATCCAACTTTTTTACGGGTAAGACGCAAGTCACAAGGTGTTCCCATGTCTCTTTTCCTTCCGCCCGCTATCTTCTCACCATTGCAACGATTTGGGGGGGGGGGGTAAATCACTACTTCCGTTCGCTTTCTCCCTATTACGCAAAACTGGGCAAATTTTTCATTCACTCCGTGTGCAAAGAAGTTTCACTTCAAAAACTGTTTTTAAAATTATTATTTTTATTTTAAATTAAGTTTAATTTAAGCATTTGACGGCCATAAAAGCGGTTAGCGAGTTGTATCCACTAGCAAGCTACTCGCCTGAACAAGATGGTGCTGCTTTACTTGAAGTTACTCTGCTGGAACAGGGTTCACATAATCGAAAAATATACGTGTATGGAGTTAATGCAGATGGAAACATTTATTTTACAACGGGTGATTTGGGACACTTACTAGGATACAGAAATGTGTCAAACATGTTGACGGCCCATCTGGAAACCAAACTAACCATGAACGACTTGTTGGTGGAAAAGTCTCTCAAGTGTCCCAAGCTCAAGCGATCCCCACTCATTGAATTTTCTGACGTGCCCTCTTTGTTGCATCGCGTGACTCTTCTCTCCGAATTAGTTGAACTTTGGTTTCAAAGAGTAGAAGCCGGAAAATTACGCACTTGAATTCAAATAAAATTTAAAATCATCCTGAGCTCAAGTCCAGAAAAAGAAATACCTTTATTTTTAGTGGATCCTAATGAAGGAGAGATATCCCTGCAAAGTATTTGCCATATTTTAAAGCCAGTTAACATTTTAGTGTGCAGTCTTGCCAAAATTTAATCGGCAGATTTAGAAGAGAATGAATAGATTCCTCAAGATTCAAGAGAGATATAATCGGCAGATGAGATTGAATCGACTCATCAAGACTCGACAGAGCTAGAAGATCCTAATTTGGGATATCTCATGTCATCGGAAAGACCACGCCACCACGAAGAACCTAAACAATCGGAGAGTATTCCATCTGTCAATGATGAGGACTCATTTGCACGTCTTAATTGTGAACCCACATTTGTAATTGAAACTACACACTCTTTTGTTAATACAATAATGAAATGTGGCAAATGTAAAAAATGTCAAAATTGTAGTTTGATAAGAGAATTGTGTAAATGATTATATACCTGTTTAATAAATTTGTGTAAAAAAAATGTTTATTTGATTATGGAAGTTATCTGAATTAGGCTATGCAATCCCGTGTCATATTTTCAATCCCAGGATTACATTATTCAAATCCCGGGATAAGGATTAGACTATTTATTAAAAATACTTACATATTAGCATAGTTGAAATTGCATAATAAAACTGAAAATATAATTAAAAATTGATTTAATATTATTTTATTGATACAAATAAAAAAAATTTAATTCATAAATAAAAATAGTACATAATGAAATTTTTTTAAAATAAAGCATTTCTTCATTTCTTGTGATTCTGTAAATAAGCTTATAAAAACACTGCTTCTCCAGCGTTTCATCGTTGAAACGGCTTCTTATCTTTGTTACAAATTGTCCTGCTGAAGAAAATGCACTTTCGGATTTCTTACTAGTAGGTATTATCGTCATTAAATAGGAGTATGTTCCTTTCAGGTAGTTGTGGTAACCTCTGATTACCCCTTACATTCGAACCCTCATGTCTATCTGTAAACCCGGCTAGATGTGTAGGAGGAACTAAATAATCCACAGACATTATTCCAATCTGGTTTGATTTATCAATTTTTATTAATGATTATGAAACAGACACAATTCTAATTAAGGTATATAAACAATAGTAGAGTGCAGAGGTGAGATACTCTAATGCGGGGATAATATTACAGAGCTTCAACTGAATCGAAGACAGCTTAAATACGCTTATTTATAACTACGTCGAAATTTAATAATCAGCTTTTACTTAATCAAATTTACGATACCTGAATCCTTAATGCTTCGGATCCTTCACGGGAAACATCAGGCACTTTCTTTAGCTTGATCAAATAACGATGGCTCCACGATCTGTAATCTTTAATTCCACTGCCTTTCAATCTTCACTAACCACTTCTACTTGCACACATTAAATGCATCAACTTCAGCTTGTCAGCAACTACATGTCAACAGATCACTTGCTTCACTTAACTTGACCTCTTACTTCATTCTCTTCAACTCGCGAAAACCGAATTTATATAATATTCCTCATTTACATAAATCACGTTTGGTTTCTCAATGAAGGTTGGTTGAAATAATTATTCTAGTTTAAAGAAAAAAGAAGAAATAAGTAGAAACGCGTATAGATCCGTCACATAGTCACCACGTCTCCCACTATTTTTAAAAAAAGAGACATTTCTTTTTGAATTTTTGATGACATTGTCTCAAATCTAATAGACTGCATTGGTGCATATACCTCTTTGATAACTTTATTTAGTTCTTCTGCTACACTTAATGGTTTTTGTATATAAATTGATCCAGTTATTGAAGCAGAATGTGAATCAATTTCAAGTGTTACCTCATTTGAAATTGAAGATCCAGTTGCATGAGCTGTTAATAATGCAATGGGATTTGAAGTGTCTCAAGTCTTTCCAAGCAGGTCCCCTACAATTAAAGGCTTTTAATTGAAGAAGGAACTGTGACAAAATCTACTCTTGATATGTTGCTTATATTATTGTGTAACCATTGCAGTGAGCCACTTTGATCTGTGCGACGTTCTCCCATACGAGAAATGTGAGAGCAGTACATATATTTTTTTACGTATAGCACTTATAATTGCACAAAAAAATTCTGCGTACATATTTCATAAACAAAATATAAATTTTTGAAGAATTAAATTCTTCGAAAATTTTTATGAGAAAAAATGTTTTAAACATATTTCAGACAAAAATTAAATCGCGGAATTAGTTATTTTAATCCCGGGATTTGAAAAAACACCGAGATCCCGGGGTTTTGAAATTCCGGGATCCTGGGGCTGAAACCCTACTAGATATCTTCCAAAAATTCTAATTGCCTCTGTCCAAGTTAGCTGAAATCGGACATCCTGGGGGGGGGGGAGGAGAAATGTGTGTCCGTTTTCTGACCCCACTCGCGATGGGGAGAAAGTTACAGAAGAAATAAGAGAAAACATATCAAATTTCACACTTTAACATATACATCTGCCTCGAAACCTTCAAGGTACAGCACGTAAGAAAACTGACATTAAACATATACAATACAAAAAAGTAAATAAGATACATTAAATGTAATACCAATTCACAACACTGAAAAAAAATTTCAAAATATAATTAAGACAAAAATTAAAACCCGGGATTTGAAAAAAAAAACCGGCATTCCGGGTCTGCAAACCCTAATCTGAATAATAAAGTAGATTAGAATAATAAATAAAAAAAATTAAAAACAAGAATAATAAATTAAAAAAATAAACTAGTAATAAAGTAAAACAATGATTAGAATAATTGATGAATCAAAGAGAGCAGAATAATAAATTAAAACAAAACTAGAGAGAATAACCAGTAAAACAAAAGTTGTAGAGAATAAGACAAAATATGTAGAGAGAAATCAGAATAATAAAGTAAACCAAAGTTGTAGAGCAGTGATTCCCAAAGTGTTCTATATAAACCCCTTGGGGTCTATGATGACTTCCAAGGAGTCCGCATCAGCCAAAAATTAATTTGGGTGTTTAAGATAGTGGCTCTGATTAAACCGGATTGGACTTTAATTCTTACAGAACATTTAATTAAGTGGAAACTAAACTTTACTTATTTAACAGATTTATTTTCTAAATTTAATAAGGTTAATTTGCATTTGTAAGGTGACAGCATAAATTGTATTAAAACAAGAAACATTTTAGCTTTTTTTTCCTAAGTTAAGCTAGAGTATAATACTGGAGGTCCCGAATTTTCTAAATTTGTCACACACAATATTTCCGAATATTTACAATCCATGTTCAACGTTTAAATGCTTTTCATTGAGATTTTGAAACCAGGTTCGAGAATGCTTTGACTATGGCAATACCACAGTAGGTAATGAATTCATATGGCCATATTGAAAAAAAAAATGGCACATTATAATTAGAACTGATCCTCTAAGCAATAACGAGGATCTTAAAGTTTAGAAATGAATGTCATCAATTTTGGCTTTAAAAAAAAGTCAAATCTGCTATTTGTCCCAACTTACGGAATAACGTGACGAAATATTTCGTTGCTTTTCCTAGTGCAAAGGAAATGCAAAGGGAATGCGGCCCCCCCCCCGGAAAATAAAGGGCAATATATATATTATATTATTTTTACAACGGAAAGTAAAATATATTTAATCAATTTGTGTTCTATTGTTCAAAGTATGCAAAAAAATATTGAAATAAATAAACTTTATTAAAATACTATCAAAGTTATTAACATGTCTAGAAATTGATTTCCATCAAATGACATCCATTGTGGCTGATTGAGAGTCTTAAGCAATTTACAAATTCGTCTACATTACTTGTGTTGAACGGTGGAGTTGGAACAGAGGGTGATTTTAAAAAGTCTACAATCTGCATTTGTCCAGCATATGGAGTGGTGGCCTAGGCAGGCAATACATATGGTGAAGAAATTACCACATAATTTTGGGTAAAAGCATAAAGTGATGGGGGAAATGCAAAAGGTGAAGAAAAAGGTGTTTGAAAAACAGCTTCTTGCTCAGTTGCTGAGTAACCTACACCTTGTTGTTGAGTTGGTGTAGGATACTCAACAAGTTGTTGAATTGTTTCTTGTTGAGTTGGTGCAGGTAATCTATACTCAGACAGCACCACAATATCTTGTTGAATCATGGTTTCTTGTTGAGTTGTAGTGTAGGATACTCATTTTGTTGTTGAAGAGTTTCTGGAGGTGAATTTGGCAATATATTATCATTAAGTTTGAAATAACCACACGGTTAGATTTAACATGCATTTATTAGAACAGAGAATTCCCTTCAACTGGAGGGATTCCGCTTTTATAATGGTAGAAGAATTGTCAATTAAGAACTGGGCATGCACTCTCACGCGCTGGCGACCGCTGCATCCATTTTACATATGCATGAGACATATCTGCATACTAAAGACAGTGGATGATTCTAGAAGATTCCAGAGAAGTAATAAACAATACTTTAAAATTAAAACTCCAGTCTTTTGATGAAAATGCACTGGCTCGGATTTGAATCAGCGATCGATGGGTCTTCGGTCCAGTTCTCTAACGACCGAGCTAAAGTGAATGATTGCACTTCTTCCTTTATACAGCATTGCTCTCCTCAATAAAATGACAGTGTCCCGATGTCATTCAGGTTTTCATTCTGGAACGTGTCACTAGTCCTTTGTAATCATCACTTGCATTTTTGTTTTCTCTTTTGAAAGGACAATATCCTGATCGTCCCATCTTCCTTTATAGAGCAATATAATCAATTTCATTGTTGAGGCATCACAGATTTTTGCGGTTGTACAAAAGTTTCTTGAGGTTGATTAGGTAATCTAAAGGGTAGATCAGGTTGTACAATAGTTTCTTTTGTGGTCGATCAGATACTCTAAATGATAGATCAGGTGATCTAATGGTGGTTGTACAAAAGTGGTCGTACAATTGTTTCTTGTGGTGCTAGTGGCCTTCTAAAAATTTCCCGGCATTTGGAACATGGGTGTCACATTCTTCGTCATCTGATGACACCATGATTTGGTCTACAGCAGGTAGTACACCATAGCCTTGGAATTTCTTGGATGAAAGAATTAAACAGTCAATTTCAGTGTCTTTCATGTATAGAAATAGTAGTTCTTTATATTGAATATAGACATGCTCGTGGATACTTTGAGAGGAAAATGAAGTCTTGACAAGTAACAAGGACGTAACTGCTACCAGGTTGAATGGCAAAAGCAGTATGCAGTTTTTTGTTTAACCATGTGTTGCAATTTCCTAGAAACTCGTGGCGACATAACTTTTTCGATCAAGGGGGCTAAAAACTGTGCAGACTGTAGATTGTGTTTCATATTTTCTTGATTTCGTTGATCATTCTGCATGACAAGGTAGTACAGTTTTGTACAAAACTCTTGTATGAAACTGATGAATGGAAATGAGTTTTTAAATTCTTTTCTCTAGCTTATTTAAATCAACGGGAATAGGTGTCCATTTGGATGACACATGGCTAGGAAAAACATCGACCCACGCTCCAGGCTTCATGCCTAAGAGTAAGAAATGAAATTATTTAAAAAAAATTAGAATAACAAAGCTAGAACACTAAAATAACTGAGCACAAAAAATAAGAAAAACTGAAAAAATCGCAATTTTTTGCAACTTTTGGTTTTGAAATATACAAAAATTAGTACAATAAATTTAAAAAGATATATAACTGAGCTGTAAACAAACTCTGTTGCCAAGGTTTAGTGAAAAATAACTACTTATATAGAAAACTTACAGCACAAAAAATAAGACAAACTGAAAAAATTGAAGTAAAAATATAAATTTTCTGAAATATTCGCTTTTGAAATATAATAAATAATAATAATTGTCTAGTCAAGACTCACCAAAAACTGTTGTTTCACCAACGAGAGGAGAAGACCAACTGAATGTTTTGAGAAATGATCAGTCTTTTATACCATTCGAAAAAGACCTTGCTAAAGGTTATTTTTAAAGATTACCGATCTCGAGACTCTACCTTGGAATAAAATAGGTAACGAAAATACTTTAATGTGATGTCTAAAATTAAATACACTTGAGAAATTTAAAAATGACCTTGCTAAAAGTTATTTTTAACGATTACCTTGGAATAAATTAGATAGTAAATTAGATAACAAAAACACTTTAATGACGTGACTTTTTTTTTCTTGGTGTTAGTGTATTTTATCCGTTAAATTATTTGTAATTGTTTACATAAAAAGTGTAATTATAATATTTTTTTAAAGTTAGGTCCTATTTAATTAATTATTATCAAACAATACAATTAATAAAAAGTTGTATATACATGACAAAATCATATTAAGAGGCAATTAATTTTAATAATTATCATTAAGTATCATATTGTTATCCGAAACAATCGTGTATATAAGATTTAAGTTCAATCGAATTCTTTAAAACGTGAGAAAAAAATGTTTTAAAGTTTTAACCCAAATCAATGAAAATGAAGCCAATGTGAAAAAATTTGTAATTCTTTAAATAATTAGTCTCAGTCAATTTTAATTATAATTGAATTACCGTACTGTCATTGAAAACAATCGTATGTTGAAAATTTCAGCTCCAATGAATGTTTTAAAATACGAGAAAAAACTTTTAAAGTTTTGGCATGAGTAGCCAAAAAATGATGCAAATCTAATACATAAAATTCTCGTGTCACAGTGTTTGTAGCCAAACTCCTTCTAAACGACTAGACCAAATCTTATGAAATTTTGTGCATATATTCAGTAGGTCTGACAGTAGGATGTAAACTATTTTTCATTCCGATATTGCAATTAGTTGAGAAGATATTAATTAAAAAACTTAAAACGCCTAATTGTTTTACTCCTGAGGGTTGTTTATTCGGCTAAACTTCAATTCCGTTACCCCCTCAGGGGGCTCTCCTTCTTTAGGTGAGTACGGGTGTCACAATCCCGAGGTGCCCTAGTGATCATTTCCTTTTCCCACGGGGTTTACTGTCTTTGGTAAACACGGGCTTCACGAACCCGGGGTACCGTAGTGATCCTCCTCTATTTTCGACCCTCTTTCTTGTCATTCAATTCATTCCTTCTTTCTCTTCCCGTCTAGACCACAGATATTAAAACAAATGTTTGGCGCAGTATAGCCGAAGTCGGCTCTTGCGCCAATAAACCCCAAAATCACTCACTCACTCAATTCCGTTACGGCGGAGAGATAATCCGACATTTTCAACCATTTTAAAATAGACGTCCAATTTTTGCCTTTGAAATCAGACAAAAAATAATTACAGAATCGGAAAGATAATTTATTTCGCCATGATACGGTATAATATTTTTGGCAAAATAATAATATTTTCCATTTTTTTTCGATTTTTTAAAAAAATTTTTAAATTGATGCGTTTTTATGAAAATTATTTCCAAATTGTTGCGTATGAATTTATTTTCGTATTATTAAAATGATATTCTACACTAAATAACTTCAAGCCTTTCTCTTTTAGATCCAGTAATTTAAAAAATAAAATGTCCAAAACTTTTTTTTAAAGATTTTTTTTTAAATGTTCAAAATTTTAACTCAACATTAAACAACTTCGTCATTTATTAAAATTATCGTACGAAACTTTTTTTGCGTTTGTGGAATAATGTTATCCAACTTCTGTGCGAAGATTGAAAAAATTGCTTAAAAATTACGGATTTAAAATTTTTTTGTGATTTTCGTAAAATACCGTTTTTGCGAGAAATAATTTAAACAGTATTTTTTGTACAGTTTTTATTTAAAAGTACTTCGTTTTAAAAAAATTAATGAGTGAAGTTTGAAAGCATTAACTTAAAAATTAAGCCCTAAAAAATAAAAAAATTAATAAAAAATACGCTATTTTTTACAGTTAGCGAATGTTAACCAAAAAAGGTAAGATTATCTCATCCCCTTAGCTGAATGGTCAGTTAGCGATCACGTGTTTTGTCCGTGACGTTTTATCACATGATCGGAAGTCGTCAAAGAGGTGGTGACTTCCGGTCTGATTGGTATTTAAACAAGATGTTTTTGCATTCAATACTGGCTTTTTGATCTAATTTGCCCGTTGACCGTTTCCTCTCTGTTTAATTACGTAAACGTCGATGCCCTTTCCTACTTTTGCTAGCAAAACATGTGTTACGCTCAAGAGTGTATTTTTATTCAAATGTATTTCTGACCTTTTTAGACTTGCTTATTATAAATGTTAAGAAATGGATTGAATTATTTTAGGTTAATAAACGACTTCTGATGGCATATATACAGTCATTCTTCAGGTTAATTTTTTCACTGTGTAACTCTGCAGCCACGTAATTGTCGCAAAACAGCCAAGCACTGGCGTCGAAAAATAGTTTCACGCCAAATAGCTTTCAACTGTTTCACCGTCACTTTACATCTAACTCAAGGGTTACACCAAAAAGTTCTGACTTAAACATGCGAAAATCAGCAAATTTGGCAAGTAAAAAAAAATGCGAATGAAAAAGTTATTTTGTTTCAATTTTCGTCATTTTTTCTTTATATAATTTTCAAAATTAAATCATTATTGATGTCAGATTAAGATGAAAGAATGTATTCAATACATTTCTGAGATTCATTTAAAATATTTATCTGTATGAAAATTTTTGTTCTAATTCATAAAACTTATAGTTTACTTTAAAGTAATGCCTAATGTATACAATTTTTTTGTTGACATATAATTTCATAATAAAAAAGCAAAATTTGCCCATTTCGAAATTTTTTTTTTGAATTATTCAGTTAAATAAGCATAACTTCCTTAGAAAAAAAAATAAAAGCTATATATATATGTTCAAATTATACATTCTTCATTATTAATTGCGTGTTATTAATATCAAAAATCCCTAAATTGGTAATTAGTATAAAATTTATAATTAGTTTTAATTTGTATTTTATGATTTCTTCCAAAATGAATAAATATCGATGAATTTATATGAAAATGATTTTTAAAAAGTTCATTGATCATTTAGAATCAGTGATTAAAAAATGCCAAAAAAATCTTTTTCTTAAAGAATTTTTTTTTAAAAAAAAACTTTTTTTTTTACAAAACAATGATGTTTTGCATATTTATGTTTTTTTTTTTCTAAAATGAATCTATTTTTCTCTAAATAAATTTTTGAAAAATAAATCACCACAAATTTTTGTAATAAAAGTTATTTATTCTATATATATATTATGATTTTGAAAAAAAAATTGAAGATTATCTTTCAATGTAGCCTATAATTTCTCCTGCAACTCATATTTAGCTACTTCCATCTTTCTTCAATCTCCATATATTTTATGAATTGCTGACGCTCAGCTTTTATGCAAGCAGCAGCGGAGGAGCTGTTGGCTTTTTGGCACGTTTCCTGAGCATTGTCAAGGTGTTTTTGAGAGTTCTGGCTGTCTTTGGAGTTGCCTTTATATTGACTGAATCTTTTATATGATTTTCTTTATTCCTGCATTTTGAATCTGTGAAATAAAAAATAACATGTTTAATAAGAATACAAACTAGTTCTTAAAATAAAAAAAAACTATTAATATCTGCTGGGTTATGTAAAAGAATTCCTTTTGTTTCAGATAAGTAATACCAATTTTGTGTCTTGATTCAATAAATTAAAATTTTATTATTTAAACTACTTAATAATAGCAGTTTGTTTTATACTAAGCTGCTTGATGGATTTAAAAGTAAATGATTACTTGGATCAAAATTATGGGGAAAGCAAAAATGATTTAAATTTTTAAAAAAACCATTTATTAAAACATAATTTGTTTTCTTTTTTTTAATACTAACTTCATAAACTTATTTTTCACATGATAATCTGATCATGTTTGTAAGGAAAATGTTATCATCAAAAATCATAAAAAGCAATAAAAATTATTATCTTTTGGTACCAACAGTTCATTACCACAAATAATCAAATATTTTTATCTAATCCATTTGTCATAATTCGTGTCTAATTTGTCATTTATCTAATCCATTTGTTTTGATAAATTTTATATTCATGCATTTGAATAATAAAACATAGAAGTTGACACGTTAAGTATTCTTGAGATTCTATTTGAAAGAAAAATACTATGACTTTTAGTATAGGTAGAAGAAAGTTTTGTTTACTTCATCTCTAATGGATCAGTTAAACATCTACTGCAAACCTTCTCTTTAATATTTTTTTAATATTACATAATACTATTTAATGGGTAGTTTAAAAGAAACTTATGAAATTTCAAAACAATATTTTAATTTTTAAGAACAAATATGCTTTCTCTTTCGTGAGACAATCTCCTTGGGGAGGGAGCCTTAACTAACAGCTTTCAATTTGTTATTGGCTAAGATTTAATTAAAATATGTAATAACTCTAGAGAGAAATTTACTTACTTTTTTATTGGTGTCAAATGGCGTAGACATTGGCGACGTCAGGGTAGTTCCAAAAACCTCATCTCAAAGTCTGTTAACTCCATTTCTTACGATATTTCACCACACCTTATTTTTCTACTTTCTTGACGAAAAACGCTGGGTTTTTTTTTTTTTTTTTTGCTTGTTTTTGTTCAATTTTTTTTTTTTTTTAAATTTCTATAACATTGACGGAATTGTTTTGTCGTTCGTGGATTCATTACTCCGTCAATGTCATTCAATTGCCGTGCTATTTCACTGTATGCTTTGTTTTTTTAAACAACTAACCACATGTTTCTTTGTTTTCTTTAACATACAAGTGTTCCCTTTCTAAATTGCATAAAATAAACTTTGAAAGTATTCATTTTGAAGGATAAACACTGAAAAAGAAGAATATGCAACTGTTCCGATGGAAGTTTAGTTCAGATCACGGAGAAATCAGCCGAAGTCACGGGGCTTACTTCGACCAGTAACCCCAGGTTAGGAAACCCGCAGTCAAGTAACCTGAGGTCGAAAATGAGCCGTGAATTGAAGTTCTAACCTAGGGTTAGTTTTAACTTGACTGCCGGTTACTTGACTCCAGGTTTCATCGCTGGGTCAGGTTAACCGTGAATATGAGTGTTAGCTGAATGGTCCATTAGCGATCACGTGTTGTCCGTGACGTTTAATCACGTGATAGGAAGTCGTCAAAGAGGCGGTGACTTGCGGTCTGATTGGTATTTAAACAAGATGTTTTTGCATTCAATACTTGCTTTTCGATCTAATTTGCCCCGATGACCATTTCCTCTACGTAAACGTCGATGCCCTTTCCTACTTTTGCTAACAAAACATGTGTTACGCTCAAGAGTCTATTTTTAATCAAATGTATTTCTGACCTTTTCAGACTAGCTTATTATAAGTGTTAAGAAATGGATTGAATTATTAAAGGTTAATAAACGATTTCTGATGGCATATATACAGTCATTCTTCATGTTGTTAATATTTTCACTGTGTAACTCTGCTGCCACGTAGTGGTGGCAAAACAGCCAAGCCTTGGCGTCGAAAAACTGTTTCACCGTCACTTTATATCTAACTCAAGGGTTACACCAAAATGTTCTGACTTAAACATGCAAAAATCAGCAAATTTGGCGAGTAAAAAAAAAAATGCGAATGAAAAAGTTATTTTGTTTTAATTTTCGTCATTTTTTCTTTATATAATTTTCAAAATTAAATCATTATTGATGTCAGATTAAGATGAAAGAATGTATTCAATACATTTCTGAGATTCATTTAAAATATTGATCTGTATCAAAATTTTTGCTCTCTTTCATAAAACTTGTGACGGGTCTATCCGCGTCAATCTTCTATTAATCCTCTTGGGTAACTTTGGGGCCAGCAATTAGTCTATTTCACAGCCTCCTCGGGAAAAACACGAGATAGTGATATGCTAATGAGTTCGACTATATAAAGTCTAGATTCAGTAAGAAAGAGAAGGAGAAGGAATTGCCAAATTAAATGTAAGTATCGTCTACGGATCTCTTCAGCGAGCTTAGCGCGTATTGGATAGTATTTGATATTATTAATCAAAGAGATTAGATTTAGTACCGACCTGACGTTAGTAAGGGTTCGTCTCCTTTGTCAATTCTGATAGCTGAGATTACTTAGAAGGGAATATTAGATTTGAAGGTTAGAATTGAATGTTAGATTTGAGTATCAGGATTAATCTAGGGATTCGATAATCACTCCAGGGTTTCGACTTATAGTTTGAACTTGTGCTTGTTAATTGTATTTGTCTGTCTACAATAAATAATTGTTGTTATGGCTTTTGTTGGTGATGATATGTTTCTTTCCACACCAGGCGCGCCGGGCAATGTGAACCCAGTTCAAGATAGGACAGGGGCCCGACAAACTTATAGTTTACTTTAAAATAATGCCTAATGTATACAATTTTTTTGACATATAATTTCATAATAAAAACGCAAAATTTGCCCATTTCGAAATTTTTTTTTTGAATTATTCAGTCATTCCTTAGGGAAAAAAAATAAAAGCTATATATATATATGTTCATATTATATATTATTCATTATTAATTGCATGTTATTAATATGTCAAAAATCACTAAATTGGTATGTCACAATTAATTGCTAAATGAATATTTTTAGTCAATTTTAGTATAAAATTGATAATTAATTTTCTTTTGTATTTTATGATTTCTTCCAAAATGAATAAATAGCGATGAATTTATATGAAAATGATTTTTAAAAAGTTCATTGATCATTTCGAATCAGTGATTAAAAAATGCCGAAAACTATCTTTTGTTTTAAAGAATTTTTTAAAAAAAACCTTTTTTTTACAAAACAATGATATTTTGCATATTTTATGATTTTTTTCTAAAATGAATTAATATTGTTGCGTTTAAATAAAAATGATTTTTAAAACTTTTAGAATCAGTGATTTGAGAAATAAAAAGCCAAAAACTTTTTTGAACAAATTTTAATAAAACACTCAAAATACTTAAATCAATCATTTAATAATTTCTTCTTTTATAAAGATAATTGCATGAAACTTTTTCCCATGTGTCGAACATTTCAAAATATCCTCACAATTTTACTTCAAGATTTAAAATAGTAGTGAAATTTTGTAATTTGAAAAATTTCTACTTTTCTGTCTTTTTTCAACATACAACTATTTTTAAAAAGGCTACATTTTCGTTTCCGGGGACTAAAAAATTGCAACGAAAGAATTGAAAAGTGAGCGAGTGATTTATAAATTTGCACTGTTTGCCTATTCGAGGGTTTTTGGCGACGGACCTCGAAATTTTCAACCATGGTCAAGTGTCGAGGACGACACTGAGCCTTTCACCCATCTCTCCTAATTACCACACCAATGCAAGAACAAATTTCGAAAAAGAGAGTTTTAATGACATTGTTAAAGAAATCACTCACATCGTGCATACACACACACATATAAGTGCTATTGTCCTGAGGGAAACAGGAAATTTTTTTTTTCCCATGGGGATTAAGTTATTCTCTCAGTAAAAGCCCGTGCAACGCCGGGCTAAGCGGAGAGGAAAGAAACAAAGTAAAAGTAATTTCGAAAAATAATATTAGAAGTGCTGATCTTGTGAAGAGAAGGGATAATGTTAAACGAGAAAGCCATGATACGCACTCACGGGCCATGCACTCACATTGTACGCGTCACACCCACACAAAAGTGCTGGCGTCAGAAAGAAAGGGGGAAATTAACATGGGGATTAAGTTATACCCTTCGTAAAAGCCCCTGAAACGCCGGGCCGGGTCAGCTAGTGTATCTATAATTCTTTAATTAGTTTTTATCAATTAATTATAATTAAATCACCATAAATTTTCAGCTCCATTCAGCACTTTAAAATGTATTTCATTAATAATTGAAAATTTGAACAAGTTATATGGATACTGTGAACTAATAATAGGAATTGAAAAACTGTAAAAAAAATTTCGTTCAAATAAAGATGATTTTTTTAAAAAAATTTTCAGGCAACGAAGAAAATCATTCCAATTTGGAGAGCTGTAACATAATTTTTTTTTTGAAGCTTGTCATGGATGTAATAATTCATACAATTTGAAGGCTCTCCAATGTAACTGTTAAATAGAATTTAAACTATTTGACTTTCTTTGAAATTATTAGCCTAAAGGTTATTTTGCATTCAGACCTATTTTTTTGGCTACTTTTTAATGAATGTAATCAAACAATGTTGAATTCACAAAATTCAGCTTGCAGGGAAATTTGAACCTTGGTCAAGTAATGAGGAGAGCACTTGTGTGAGCTTCACACACACTTCCTCTTAGACTTTAGATATAAGCATAGAGTTACTAAGATGTATTCTAAATGTATTTTTCCCATGCTAATCAAAAAATAATTGTATCCTTAAGAAATACTTAGTACAACATAATAACTGTTTCAGTTGAGTACCTGGTGTTCGAGTCCTAATGCCACTAAAGATCTGTCCTGTAACAAGATTGATGCGAGTTTAATCTGTCGGAACAAAGTGCTCAGATTAGCGTGGTGTGGAAGTTGGGAAAGTGAGGTAGCACATGGGGTGTTTTTCTTGTCACTTGACTGTAGTTTAAAACTACAAGGTTTGTGAAGTTAATAAACAACCAAAACAAAGATTTAAAACCTTATAGGTTAAAATATAGAGGTACAGATTTACATAAAATGTGAAAATAAAATTTTAAATATCCCTTTTCAATAAAAATATTTTTAAAATAAAATAATTATTTTAAAAAGATACCTTGACAAGGTAATTTCATATTAGGCATATTAAAATTTTTGGATATTAACTATCAAAATTTACAAACTACCAAATTTATTGGACCAAACTTGACTCAATTTTTTAATGTTAAATTTTCGATATATATGGTCTTTTATCTAAAGAAAAAGGAAGAACTAACCATTTATTTTATTCAGACTATTTTAAATTTTAATGTAAATTTATTTGGATTTAAATAGTTTTTAATGTGAATTTTTATTAGTGTTTAAATAATTTTTATGTAACCTATTTAAATTTATCTCAATTTAACTCCTTGATTTGAATTACAAAAATGGAATGTAGTCTATTTA
>BMAO01029896.1:0-26937 GCA_019973975.1 Trichonephila clavata | reverse complement strand
AGTCAGTTATTTTATAACTCAGTAATTCTGAGTTATAAACAAGATGGGGATGCTGCAGATGGAAAAGAGCTGCTGTTGAAGTACAAATCATCACTTGGTGGCTCTGTTATGGAATTAACTCAATCTGAAGGAAAATAGTACAGCCTGGGTAAGTTTGTTGACTTTTAATCTAAATAATAGCTCTGATTTAAAAATCCTTTTTAATTACGTGTTTTACACCGATTGTTTTTATTTTTATTACCTAGTCTCACAGAAAGAAGGTCAAAGATTGCAATTAAAATATACTTATTAAAATCTCTGTGAACACAGAACTATGATGAGTAAAAGAACCAAAAATAAACTGGCTGAGAAATCAAAAGATTTAATTTTTGTACATTGTTTTAATTGTTAAAAGTTTGATATTTTCTGCTCTATATACTTCTATCTGAGATCATTTCTTATTAAAAATTGTTCATTTATTAATCATGTTTTGCATAATGATCAATTTAATCTTGCATGTAAAAGACATTTAAAAGTCTTGTAAAAACCATACAAAAAGCCCACCAAATTTATCGAAATATCTGCTTAATAGTAAAATAAAGGAGAAAATATCTTAAGCAGTATTTTATTTAACTAAATTTTTCTACACCAAATGAGAAATAAAAGGTTGCTGAAAGTAGCTTCTGCTCTTTTTTTTCTCAGTATTAATCGTAACAAATTTGATTTAGAGCATTTACGTATTATCGCAAACCTATTGGTGACCTTATATGAAACAAAGCATGATTGCCAGTTTATGCCAAATAACACATGCAAAATTAGGTCGCCAACTTGGCGAGTTACCTTGAACATTGGCAATTGTTGCAATAGTACACAAGTACCGCATTTACTGCTAATTTTTACAAGGAAAGAGTTCTCTGTTTAGATTGCAACTCATCATAAATGCTGCTTTACTTGTCTGCTTAAAATTAATTGTAGGAAAAAGACAAACATTTATTTTATTGATAAACTACTTAAAATGAAGACAAGCAAGGTGACAAAAAACATTTGCAATTTCCCTGTTAATACTACAGTAAAAAAGAGGTGCATATTGTTTGAAATATAATCACAGCTCTGATTTTTCTTTTTTTCTCTCTCTATTATAAAGAATTAACAGTAATTTGTTTTTATGAAAATTTGGTATTAATGTTTGTGAATAGAAATTGTGTTTAACCAATACTTTTCAGGAAAATAGCGGTATTTACATACTTTTGCAATCATATTGGCGACATTGATTAAAACTGCATGAATTCTAAAAACAGAATAGTCGACAGGAATATAGATTTTATAGTCAAAAAATTCTGCATGAAAAATAATTATAAATAAATAATAATAAAAACTAATTTTTAGTATTTTTTTTTTTTTTTTTGTTAATTTTGTATGTATAGTAATAATAATGGGTAAAATCCTAGCACAGTCCACTGCTGTATTTGACATCAAAAGTTTTTCGCCAAATGGCTCCAAGGAAAAAAACGCGTTTTTCCATGGTGCCAAAAAAAATTTGGCGACAAAAGTCAGTCATGCTAGGATTAAACTATAATAATAATTACATAACTATAAGAATAATATTATTTTTATTATTAAACACTAAGAATTCGGTGAATCCCTGATTCACATTGGTATTCTAGCTTGTCATATCAACAGTTATGCTTAAAATGGCGGCATTCAGAGAAGTATGGTAAAAAAACGCATGGTTGCTAATTAAACACCTATGAGACATTTAAAATTTGGATTGCTAATTTGGTGAGTTGAAAGTTGGCATGATTGCGACTGTACATAAGTACCAAAATATCTTGTAAAAGATACTTTTTTTAAAAAAAATGTTTCTTTATCCTTATGCTTTAGTATTACTTACTCCTTTTTTTCTACTTTGAAATTGTGAGGAAAAAATTGTTATTTGATAGTGTATAGCATTAATATGTTAACAAAGGAAGCAGAAAATTTGGGGGGGGGGGATTTGCCTTGAATGAAGCAAAAATGGAACTAATACTTTGTCTCATTGGGAAGGCTACTTTTGAACTCCTTTCTGGATATCACGAATTTCCTTCCTCTTATTTTTGTTGTAGACATCTAGAAAAAAATGGGCTGTTAAGAGTTTGCTTAAGCATATCATTTTATGCAAGAAATCCCCAAGAAAAATAACACACTTTTGAATCTTTCTATTCCAGTTTCATGATGTGACAGGTGACTACTATTTCTGAAAAATTTCTTGTGTTTTTAAAGGGGTATTTTGTTCTTTATTTGATTTTCTGAAAAGTGTAGTTTAGAGAAATGTAAAGAAAAAAGAATACTGTACGTGTACTAGATTTTGTAAAAGAAGAATATATGATTATATATAAAGAATCAGGCAGAACAGAATATATGATTTTGCAAAGTAAATAAACTCTTTGAGTATAAACCCTAAATGAAAGCTCAAAAATCTTTTATAATTTATAAGTATCCATAATTTTATATTTCATAATAATAAATCTCAAATTATTATTAAAATCCAAAATTTTATATTTAGAATAATTTAGCTATTTTTGTTCTGAAGCAAAATAATTGATACATAATGATTTGGTTTCACAATCTAGAATGTATATTTTGCAGTAAAAATTTAAATTCTAAAGTATTTGTTAATATTTTGACCCCCCCCTTTTTTTTAGTGCTGAGTTACTGAAAATTGAACCATGTACTCATCCAGTTATAATGAAAGATTTATGTGCTGAATGTGGAGCAGATCTTAGAGAGTAAGTATAATATTTCAAAATGGTTTTGTGAAGCTTAACTTGAGTATTTTGGTAGATTTAATACTATAAAATTAGCTGCTAATTTGATATGGAGTGTTATGCGCTAAGTTGTTTATTTTCATCAAGATGGACAATAACAATACAATACAATATGGTTACTTTGATATTTTTTCTATGGTAATATGTTGTGTCATGCAGATGACGTATATTATAGTTAATTTTTAATTTTTTCCCCCTCGGTAACCTATTAATTTCAGACAGTTTTAATTACATTTCTTTAAAATATTTAACCATTTTCATTGCAATCATTGTTCAAGCTACTGCTTCCGTCTTCTGTTGTATTTTGTGCTATTTTCAATTATGGATGTGTCTATTATCATTGGTGAGTACCAGGATATTTTTTTAAAGAATATGCAGACTGTGCTTTTAATTATTACTGAAAATTCCATTTCCCCTTTATTTTACTTTTAAATAAGGCATTTTTAAATGTTCCTTGTTCGATGAAATTCATTGAAGGAACTAGCAGTTTTTGGATTACTGGAAGTTATCGGTAATTATTGATTGATATTCATTATTGATTAATTATAATATATATATATATATATATATTATGCAATTATTTTGGGTATAATTATAGGATATGATTATTATAAATAATAATTGTTATTTTATTATATTGATGATTGATTTTCACTCTATTCCTGTATTCTTTATTTGAAAAATATATCAATATATTTCAAAAGTTATTTAAAATTATTTTCCTGGTGATTTATTACAGTTAGGCCGCCATCTTGGATTCTATATCAGTCGCCAGGCATGATTCCTTAATCTCGCCAAACAGTGCTTGGTGCATAGCACTCCGATATCGAATTAGTTCCTAAAATTGTATATATACTTGTGACTTTTCCGATTTTTTCGTATTTTTAATTTTTTTACAATAATTTTCACCTATTTCCAAGATTTAGAAGGAATTTTATATTTATATAACTATATAAATATTGATAACAAAATATGTCAATAAAATATTCCTCTGATCACTGAACATAATTACATAAAATGCTATAATTATATTTTGATTTTAATAAGTATATTTCATACTAATTTATTTGCAGTTAAATGAAACCTCTAGATCATTATGTGAATTTATTTTTAGAAATTCTGTGTATTGACATTAAATATATTATTGAAAAATAAATTAGTTGTTATTTTTGTTTTACCACTGGCCAATTTCATCAAATCAAAAGACTTTGCCGAATGCAATTATATACAGCCAATAGTAGAAACCATTCCTATACAAGTTTGAACTTAGTAATAATAGCAATTGACAGCACTTGGTGATATTTTTTGAATTTGTGATGTCTTTTCATTTGACTAAATTGGTCAATAGTGTAATACACAAGTACCAATTAATTAATATAATTTCAATGTATTAAATAAATATATTGATACTGCTGCATAGAGAAAATTTCAAAGGTAACCAATGTTAGTTTTTTTTATTATAAAATTTGTGAAATATTCAAAAGAGAAATTTTTATTGATGGATTCCTTCTTTTATGTTACTTGATTCAGAAAATAAGTAACTAGTGATAAGCTTTATAATTGTTTTGGCACATATTAAAAAAATAATAGAAGTAAAAGTATGGATTTGAATCCTTTGAAAAATTCAACCCTTGAAAAATTTCATTTGTACCCATTCTTTGATTCTGAAAAAATAAGCATGATTTTAGTCCAAGTTTCTTAGAATTTTTTACAAAATTTTGTATTGGTGAAGAATTTATATGAAAATTGCACATATTTTTAAAAATATTTTTGTTACGTTTGTAAAGTTCCGAATGTTCTTCAGAACATTTTCATTCGAAGTGATCAAACAGTTCTTGGTTATAATATTTTATTATGCATGAGGTGACAACGTCATCTCACAACAGCAACAACACGAGCAATCATCTATACAGTTACAATAGTTCAGTTCAGTTCACATACACAGTTACAGTTATCATGACAATTTTTTCCCATGAATTTTACACTGAGAAATGCAACACATAAAAGACAGCAAAAATGTATTAAAAATAATTCCAAAATATGCATATAAAACATAAGAAATCAATTTTGTATTTTGTGAAGTATTTTAATATATTTTTTTCATTGATACTTGTTTCATTATGCTTGAATTTAGTTTGATTTTTGGAGTTCATTTTTCTCCTTTACAGTGCCATAGATGTACTGTTGATTTTTTCCCTTTTATGGATATTTCACTGATCAAAACACATTGTGCAATTTCAGAAAAATTACTATTGTCAACTAGAAAATTTTGAGTAAGGTGTTTGAGTTAAATTATTTACTTTCCATATAGTGTTCAGTCATCAAAATAAATTTGCTCACCCTCAATTTCTGTGAACAATTTGTGATTTCATTTCTAATCTTAGAACTTAAGCAATTTCAACAAGTAATGTATTAAATTAATGTATGTACCAAATGAAGAACTGAACATGTAAATTCAAAATTTCTCTCATTTAGAAGGATTTAAAAAAAAAAATCTAATACAGAAAACATTTATTTACCTTTCAACTTAGGTTACTGTTTGATTTTTCAATTAAAGCTAAAAATTTATCCAGTCAGTTGATATGCTTACTTATGGTATACTGCCTTAACATTCTAAATCAAGTAATTTCTCTTTTTAAGTCTTTGTGAGGTCCCAGGAAACAGTCATCAATGATCACAATCCATACATTGACTGCAAAATCCTCTTTGTGCACAATATAGATGTGTTGTGTGTGGACTCTTCATCTTTGAGAAACATAGTCTAAAATTAATATCAATGACAGTTTTCTGCAGGAACCACTGACAAAAACCCACACGCTTAGAATTTTAATTTATTTTAAGTAGCTGCATTCTTTGTTATGTGTCTGCCACACTGTTGAATACAAAACAGCAAGCAATACATCATGTTCTAGAGGTTAGCTGTCATTTGACTGACTGTATGATAAAACTTCTTAAGGCGGTATCACAACGTAAAATTTGCCGTGCAATTTTTTTGGCCCAACTTTTTGCCGAATCTGAGGGGGAAGGGTTACCATAAACAAAATGACATGCTCTGACATCAGCCACGCTCTTTCTCCACATTGAAAAATTACTCGCTGATTTTTCTGCTTCGAAAATGACCATTCAATATTATTTCTTTTATTTTGCTCTCGCTTTTGTTAATGGAGGTAAACAGAAATGGAGCACATTCTGTTTAAAATATTATATGCGGTTAAAATATTGTACACCATTAAAATATTATACGCCATATCTGATGCGAAGCTACCACCGTTACCGCCATCTTGTTTATGACGTAGGGTGCCGAAGAACCCCATTGGCTGGAATTTCAAGCAACTTTCATTGATAGCAACTTTCTAAGCTCACTGGCAAAAAGTTGTTCCAAAGCCATTACTATGGCAGTGAAGTAAAAATTGCACGAATTGGACCAAAAATTGAACCAAACGTGTACGTGTGATACGGCCTTTAGACAACACATCCATGTAAATCGGGTGGATAAAATGTAGAATAGGGTTCCCCTTGGCGAAGTCAAATTATTCTACACTTTAACCGAATCAGGCCTTCTCTTATCATAATATTGTGAAAATTGTTTAAAACGAAATTGTGGAGACCGAAATATTTTTTTGTGTTAAACGATATTAAAAAAAATCATTTCAACAAAGTTAAGTTTATTAGAGAATATTTTATTCACATAGATATATAAATATGTATTTAATAAAAATCAATGAAACAAAAACATTCACAAGACCTGAATGAAATATAATACAAAACTTTCAGGTTTGGGGGGGGGGGGACATTTATTAAGTTTTTGGAAAATAATCTAATATTTTTCTTTGCATTATCTTTTTTAGCATTAATTAGGGAACAAATGGTTTGATGCCATTTATTTTGTTATTCATTTTCACCATTGGAATGTGCGTGTTAATAGCTGTGCATACTTTTCATGATGTTCCTTATTTTGGATGATGTGGGAACAGGAGCTGCATTATTCATTTAATTTTTGCTGCCAGAATCTGCATCAATGATATTTTTTTAGCTTTGAACAGCTAATTTTTTAGTCTGCTGTAATTGGTGTTCACACATTGTCATCTACTGCAACAAATTCTTCCATTGACACAATAGGACAGTCCAATCCAGCTGGTGTTTTCTGTATTTTTGTTCATTTCCAGAAGGGAAATCTTTTCATGTTAAGCAATTTTTGTTTTGTGTTAAGAGAAAAAATGCATGCAAACACATAGTAGTTTTATCAGGACTGTTGCCCCTCAGGGGGCTCACCTTCTTTAGGTGAGTACGGGTGTCACAATCCTGAGGTGCCCTAGTGATCTTTTTCCTTTTTCCCACGGGGTTTACTGCCTTTGGTAAACACGGGCTTCACGAACCCGGGTACCCTAGTGATCCTTCTCTATTTTCGACCCTCTTTCTTGTCATTCAATTCATTCTTTCTTTCTCTCTTCCCCATCTAGACCACAGATATTAAAACAAATGTTTGGGGCAGTATAGCCGAAATCGGCTCTTGCGCCAATAAACCCCAAAATCACTCACTCAGGACTGTTGCATCATTTCATGTTAACCGATATTTCTTCTTAAGCATTTTCGAGTTAAACATATTTCACTGTAATTATTGGCAAATGCCCAGGTTTTACATAGTTAACTATGGATTTTGTGGTATGGTAATGGTTGAGCAGCATTTAACATACATTTTGCGCAGCACTCTTAACTGCTTTTTTTGCAACATCATAATTGCCTATCTGCAAATTCATTGAATGAATACAGATTAATGCTGCATCTATAAAAATACAATATTGATTGATGGCAAACTGTTACTAAATAGCTTTTGTTCATTAACCCCTTGCCTCTCGCTCCCGTCAAATTCACGGGGTGAAATTTCCCTCTCTATTCCTCATGCCCGTGATATTTCCGGGCTGGAGTGTTGAAAAGTAACTTGTCATAAAAGCTTGAAACAATCTATTTCTTAAGCCCGGAATATTGTTTTTTTTCTTAATCTATACACCAGATGGCAGCACCAGATTATTTTTAACGTGTTTAGCGATAATTATTTATTTTTTTAAATAATATCAGCACAACAAACATATATATTAGCGATACGGTTTTTTAATCTTAGGTCAAGTACTCAGCTGCGCTCTTCGTAAAAACACGTGGGTAAAAATTCTGGAAAAAAAACTGATAAAAAAATAAATATATTTTTTTAATATTGTATACATTATACAGTTAGTCAGGAAGTAAATCGGATTGTACTTTTAGTATTTTTTTTGTCACTGACTACAGTAAAAATATCGGAGCAGTAGACATTGTAGACCAATATATTGGAGATTACTGAATTGCTCGAAAACGAGGTAAGAAGTACTATAAGAAAATATTTTTTTATTTGTTAGATCAAACTATTGTGAACTAGTACCTTATTTATAAAAAACAAGGAGGCAAAAAATCACATTTGATATTCGTTTATCTTTAGTAGATGAACTTATTGAAAGGTATTCTATATCAGAAACCACTGCAAAAAGAGGCCGGCCGAATTTGGAGAATAACCCCAACCGTTTGATTAAAAGACATTTTATTAGACAGATACCTCCTACTGATAAGAAGTGGCAACCATCAAGAGAATGCAAAGTTTGTTGTTCCAAAAGAGATGAAAACAATAAGAAATGCAGAAAGGAAACTCGGTACTACTGTCCAGTTTGTGATTTTGGCCTTTACATCTCATATTTTGAAACTTATCTCACAAAAAAAAATTACTAATGTTTATTTATATTATGCAAAAGTGTAATAAAATTCATTTATGTTTAAAACACATGTTTTTAAAAAATTTCCTCTTTGCTGGAAAGCCAACATTCAGTGATTATAACCCTAAATGTTTGCTTTACTTAAAAAATTAAATTTCGTATTTCAAGCTAAAAATTAAAAAATGAATGCATATATTGAACATGTACTTAGTTTTATATAATTTTCTTGAATAAAAAGAATAGGCACTTTTATGGCCATTTTCTTCAAAATTATCCGATTGTTAAGGGAAGTTGTGGATACTTAGCACCCTTTATAATTCTGTATTTTTCATCAAATTTGGATTATTCATTCTGTTAGAAGATAACTTCCTAAACAACCTCCTAACATTCCCATGATTTAAAAAAATTCCATATTTAATATTTTGGTGATAATTTGGGTTAAAACCTTTTTTAGTTGGAGACAATACTATGTCTGTAAATTTAGTTAATATGTTCCTTTAAATAATGTCATTTTAAGTATTTAATTGAAATTCATCTGAGTAATGGATTTTGTTGGACCAGTAGAATAGACGAAAAAAGAAATAAAAGATATTAATTATTATCACACAGCTCTTCTGGAGATAATGGAGAATGGGAAATAGTGTCCTTAACCCTGATGTATAATTGTAATAATAATTTTCATAATTATTATTTATTTCAAGTTCCATCACAAAATAGATATTAGTATATTTTTAAATATTTTTAAATTTGAAATTCCTTTAAAAATTTATTGAAATCTTGTTATGCTTCATTTTTAGTTTTGTTTTTAAAGTTCTGTCACATATGATATAATTGGATTGGAAATTTAAAATTATAGGTATTTAATATTCTTTTAACAAAAAAAACTTTTCTCCTTGTAGCCTAGATAGAGATAATTTTGAAAAACTAACAGCAGAAACTACATTTAGCATGGTTCATATTGTTCCTGAACTAAAAGTCAGTCTTCAGGTAAAAATTTTATTCATTTTTTATCCATTTGGTTAAGCATCATATTTTTAAAAACAATTTTATGATTGTAATATTTGACTTCATTAATTCATGATGTATTTTCATATGAAGCAAGCAGAAGAATTAGGGAAAAGATGATGAGACCAGATTATTAAAGAACAGGAAGCTTGTTCTTTTAGTTGATCTTGATCAAACTTTAATCCATACTACAAATGATAATGTACCAGAAGAGTTACCAGTAAGCAACATTTTGATTATATATACTCCTAGTTCTATATTTTAAGTATTTAATTTGAAATTTAAAAAAAAATAGATATAATTTTCATATTTTTATGTAATTCTTTGATAGCCTTGCATTTAAAAAAAAGTATTTTAAATGAGTAAATGTTTTTTTGGTTTCAATGTTCTCCTTTATTTTGCTTATTAAGTGGAAATATTTTTGAAAAATCAAGTAGTATTTTTTAAAACTTTGTTGTGTAAAGGTTAATCTAAAATCTAAATTAATGATTTATGTATATATAAATCAAACAATAGCACAAATTTTTTAGTGTAAAACAAGGAAATAAATATTAGAACTATTGTAATAATATTTAAATAGTGAGTAAAGGATTTTTTCAACTCGTATTGCAATCATCATCATCATCAGTATGGGCATGAGCCTTCCTCAGAAGTTTTTTCCATTCTGCCCTTCTCCCAGCAATTGATCTCTAGTTCTTGACTTTTTAAAATGGCAAAGTTCCCATCCACACAATCTTTCCATCTCCTTTTGGGCCTTCTCTTTGGTTTTTTTAGAGGGACTTGCATTAAAAATTTCCAATGCTGTTCGTTCTGGGTTCATTCTTACTATATGGCCCTGCCCATCTCATTCTTAGTTTTATGGACTTAATAATATCATCACTGTTAAAAATCTTTATATTTCAAAATTATATCTTTTTCTCCAACTGTTATTATCGATAACAGCACAAATGTGGTTTGCAGGACCTTCCTTTCAAAAGTCACCAAATTCTTTTCTTCTGTTTTTGTCAAGGTCCGTGTCTCTGAGGCATAAGTCAAAACTGATTTATTAATCTGTACCGTATGCAACAGAATTTTTGTCTTTCTTTTTATTAAGTGAGACTTCAGTAATAATCTTAAACCAAAGAAACAGCAATTAGCTGCAATAATTCTCTTTCTGATTTCAGGATTCATATAATTTTGGCAATTTATTTCTGATCCTAGATAGGTCAAATTTTTTACAGATTCAAATTTAAAGGAGTCTATTTCCAACCAGTTAGGGATAGTTTTCCAACCTACCACAATACATATATTTTGTCTTCTCCTATTGCAATATTTATTCATAATATCCAAGGCTTATTGCTCTATAGTTAATAGCAACAACAATTTTTTAAAAAATAATTATGACTAAAAATATTTTTATTTAATTAAAAATTCTGACAAGATAATCAATTGGATATATTATCAGTGAAATATAGAAGTGGTTGACTTATTTCACTATTTAATGCTAAATAATTTAACAATGCATAATGATATTAATCATGTTGATCTATGAAATAAAGTTATAAAATACAGATTATGAAATCAAATTAATGAATTTTTTTCCATTTTATTACTGTATTTTTTATATGCAGAAAGAGTTGCATATTGATATGATTAATTATTCAAAACATGGATTGCAATTTTTATGTATAAACCTTATATTTATATTTGGTCACAATGAATTATTTGCTATTTTTACACTATGGTCTAGTAAATGATTTATGTTTCTTATTACAGGATGTTTTTCATTTTCAACTTTACGGATCTTACTCCCCGTGGTATCATACAAAATTGCGACCTGGCACTGTCACCTTTTTAGAAAATATATCCAAATATTATGAACTGCACATTTGTACCTTTGGTGCCAGGTTGTATGCTCATAAAATTGCTAAAATATTAGATCCAGAAGGAACATTTTTCTCCCATAGAATTTTATCAAGAGATGAATGCTTTGATGCTACTTCAAAGACAGGAAATTTAAAGTAAGTTTCATGTAATATAAATGTTAAGTGTCGATATACTTTTTACTAAAAGAACAACAGTCTCAAATTTTAGTGAATTACATCCAATTTCAGATTCATTAATTTTTAAAGCAGGCAGTAGTGCACGCAAAATGTTTCAATGGGGGGGGGGGGGTCCATGGTCGAAAGTCCCTGAACTCTTATCATACCTCAAGAAAACACTAATTGATTCTTCTGATTTTGTCGATTTTTTTAACAAAACACAGTAAAAAAATTATTGAATTAAAAATTAGCATTTATTAATGAAATAAATTGTTAATTATACAAGTACTTAAACAAATTTTACGTTTTATATATATAGGATTATCAACAATAAAAAACAAAAAAAACTCAAGAGCTTTGGGGGGTGACCCCTAGGACACCCTCTGTCGCGGATTGCTTCTCAGTAATCACTAAAGGGAAATGTGTGAACCTTCCCTAACCGGTGGGGGATTCATTCAGTCTGTAAACAACTTTGGTCGATAACGGACCCCCGAAATCGGTGGGTGTGCCTACCCACAAAATAGTAGTTTTTCATTTATATTTAAGTGTTGTGTGTGTTGTCATAATAAATATTTAAAACGAAAATTATGGACTGATAATTGAAACCTGAATACGCAACCTAATTCACAAAACTATTTTTGATGACCCCTGGACGCGATAAAGTGCTGAATTTTTTGAATTTTCATAAAAAAACTGGATTGTTTTTTGGAATTGATTGAACAATTCTTGTTCTTGGATACAATTTTTGGATGAATTACTACTCGTAGTGGGAAGCTGAGATTCGAGGTAGGCACATTTTTCTTTATTCAAATTTATTGAATTGTTTATATTTGAAAATGGATCTTGAAAGGCTAAAAGAGAAAAGGAAATTTTTAAGGATTTCGTTTACAAAACATTTAACGAAAATAGAAACTACTTTAGGAAAGGAAATTTCTATCGAATATAATAAAGAGGCAAAACTTGATGAGCTTCTGAGCTTAAAGTCTCAGCTCACAGAAAAGCTGAATGAATTAATTAAAGCTGATGAGCATATACAATTACAAATTAAAATAAGTGAAATGGCAGCTGACATATCATCGTGCGAAGTATATAAAGATAGGGGTATTGATTTAAAAACGAAATTGAATAGACAAATGGAAATAATATCTGATAGACAGGAAATTAGGACAAACGGTCCAAGTACAATTAATAGGGATAATATTATTTCATTTAGAAACGAAACTAAGACTGTTAAATTACCTAAGCTAAACATACGCATCTTTCAAGGTGATTGTAGTAAATTTCTGGACTTTTGGAATTCCTTTGAAGTTGCAATTCATAACAATGATTCGTTAACTAAAGTTGAAAAGTTTACATATCTAAAAACATATTTTGAGGGAATTGCTTTAAATGCAGTTTCGGGATTTTCGCTTACAGATCAAAATTATGATGCATCGATAAAACTATTAAAAGAAAGGTTTGGTCGAACAGGTATAATTATTTCATCGCATATATATGTATATGCATAAACTTTTATTAATCGATCCAGCTAAATCATGTTTCAGTGTAACAGGTTTGGGAAAATGTATGATTCAATAGAAAACACAGATCAGAGTCGTTACAATCGTTGGGTGTGGCTACTGGTACATATAGTAATTTATTGTGTCCCGTAATTTTACAAAAGTTGCCCGAAGAATTAAATTTAAATTATAACCGTCAACGTAGATTAGACGAATTATTTGATATTAATGGTTTAGTAGAATTCTTAAGAAAGGAAGTCGAATGTAGAGAAGCATCGTTAATATTAGCTAACCCTAAAAAGTTATAATACAAGAGAATATTCGTTTAAAACAAACACGGGTCAAGGATATCAGTATAGATCTAACTATTCGAATACAAAAAATAATGATTTTGCTAGCATTAAATGTAGTACCGCCGCTTTGGCCACACATGTAGATTCGTATCAACATAAACGTGAATCCAATCGGAAATTCGTTCTGCGGCGAAACTTCTATACTTCTTCCTCTGATAGATTTGTAAATAATCAAATTGTATATTCTGCCCTCAAAATCATATGAGTCATGATTGTTCGCTTAGTACTTCTGAAAAGAAAAAAAATCATTAATGGCAAAAGGGAAATGTTTTATATGTTTTCAGAATCATATAAGAAAGTTTTGCAATAATAACTATCAAAATTGTAAAAATTTGTGGTTCCTTTTCGCATAACTCTTTGATTTGCGAAAGTGAATTGAGGGAAAAGGTGGGTTTTCTGGACTAGACCCTCAGAAGGGTCAGTCACCCTCAGGAGAAAGGGGAGATTCTAGGTGATTCAACGACATCTCTGTTTCTCTCTCTGCTAAGGAAATAAACAAATGCAGGCGGGTCGGTTTCTGCTACAAACATTTTCGGCTTTAGTTACCGCAAAAACCGAAAGGGAATGTTCAGTTGCGCTGTATGTTGGATGGCGGCGCAAATAAATCTTTATATTGAGAGAAGTTGTTAAATTATTAGATTTAAACGTTGTTGATAAGGAAGCTTTGGTTATTCACACTTTCGGAAGTGAAACCGCCGAAAAAGCGTATTTATGATATAGTTGAAATAAAGTTGCAAAATGCACAAACTAATAAGAATTTTAAAATACATGTGGTTGTTACTGATTTGATCACTTCAGCTAGAGTTCGGATTTCATCGAAATTTTTAAGAAACGTTGCGTCGGAAAAGGGAATTTGAGTTAGCGGATAATAGTACCTCTGAGAGGATTCATGTTTTGATTGGTTCGGATTACATTTCAGAAATTTTAGTTGAAAGGTACATTAGAATTAACAAAAGATTAATTGCAGTTGATAGTATTTTGGGATATTTAATACAGCGAAAGGAAGGTGAAGTTAATTGTAAAGATATTTCTGCTAATCATTTAATCGTAGAGAATGAAGAGTTAGGCTTTGATAGAGTAAGGAATTTGTGGTCATTAGAAACAATTGGGATAAATCCGGATGATGAAATGCCTTGTCAGATAAAGAAATTTTGAAATCGGTCGAACAAAAAAAAATACGGTGAATAAAAAAAAGAAAGATATTAAACTCGATTGTGTGGAAGGAAGATAGTAGGAATTAAAAAAGTAATTATGATAATAGCAAAACGTCGTTTATTCGGTTTTAAAACCTTTGAGAAAAATGAGGAATTATATTTAAATACGATGAAATCATAAAGGAACACTTAAGGGATGGTATTATAGAACGAGTAAACATGAATTTAGACCAAAATATCAACACAGGGTATTTTCTTCCACATCACGCTATAGTGCGCGAACAAAAGGATAGTACTAAGGTTAGGATAGTTTCGATGCCTCATCAAAAGGTAAGGGCGCGTTATCATTTAAACGATTGTTTAGAGAGCGACCAAATTTAAATCCCGATTTACTTAAAATCTTTTACGGTTCAGATTACACAAAGTTGCATTTTGTGCAGATATTCAGCGTGCTTTTTTAGAAATAGGAATCGTTCGAAGAAGATAGGCAATTTTTAAAATTTTTATGGATAAGGAAAGGGGGGCCTAATCTCGATCTCAGCTCTCCTATGTAGAAACTTTTCGCTACACGAGAGTGACTTTTGGTGTCAAGTGCAGCCCATTCTTACTGGCCGCAGTCATAAGACTGCACGTGGAAAAATATGTAAATAAGTACAAAAGAGCGCGTGAAATGCTCAACGAACTGTATGTTGACGATCTGATAAACAGTATTCTGATACAACCGAAGCCCTACAGTTGAGTGAAGATATGATTACATACTTAGTGAAGCGGTGATGAATCTTCGTAGATGGGCTACTAATTCCACTGCTTTACACGAGGCTTTGGAAACGTGTAAATGTTGATTGCCGGAAACATCCGAAGAATCAGGTGTGCCATTAAAGATTCTTGGCATTATATGGGACAATGTTAATGACAACTTAAGCATTGATATTAAACAATTCGAGAAATTAAGTAAGCTTGTGAAAGTAACAAAAAGAGTCATTTTGTCTGCCTGTGGTATGCTTTTTTGATCCTATCGGCATAATGAACCCTTTTGCTATTAGAATGAAGATATTGCTACAAACAATGTGGGAATCGGGCATATCATGGGATGAATGTGTTCCTAGTGATATTAAAGCCACATTTCTAGAGTGGACAAATGAAATTGAAATTCTAAAACAGTTTAAAACTCCTAGGCTGTATTTCAGTGACTTAAATTGGGAAGCAGTAGAGCTTCATTTATTTTCAGACGCAAGTCCTAAATGCTATGGTTCTGTTGCCTATTTTCGACTAAAACATACGGATAAATGTCTCACAAGCTTCATTATGTCAAAATCTCGTTTGGCTCCTTTAAAGAAAACTTATGTTGCCTAGATTAGAGTTATTAGGTGCTTTGATTTCAGTAAGATTGGCGCAATATTTACAGAATACTTTTCCCATGTTAAAAGGGGAAAATACATACTATTGGAGTGATTCACAAATATGTATCCACTGGATTAAGGGTAAGGCCGATGATTGGAAGCCATTTGTAAGAAACCGCGTATCAGAAATAAAGGAAAAGACGAATCCAAACAGTGTGCAGGAAAGAGCAATCCAGCTGACAAACTAACTAGGGGAATGAGTGCACAAGCTCTTGTGAAGGATGAGATTTAGATAACAGGACCACCATGGCTTTTAGAACCCAATATCTCGTATAACAAACCAAGTGATCCAATTGACGCCAATTTAAACTCCATTAAAGAAGAAAAACGAAAGGTTATTGTGTCTTTACTAACGAATGTTTCATCTTTGCAGCCTCTACTAAATCTCCATAGTTATACTAATTTGGATAAGGTTGTTAGAATAACATCTTATGTCTTAAGATTTACAAACAATTGTAAACATGACTCGAAAAGAATCACAGGCAACTTAACGGTTGATGAATTATTTAATGCAGAAAAATATTGGGTTCGTTGCGTACAGCAAACAGATTTCAAAATAGAATATGAAGAAGTGAAGCAACGTAAATCTATATCTCGAAATTCTAAACTTTTCTCTCTGAATCCTGTAATGTCTGAAGATGGACTCTTGTGCTTAGGTGGACGACTACAAAAATCCGACTTCAATTTTTACGAAAAACACCCACTCATTCTCTCTTCTAAATCGAGATTCTCACAACTTCTGATAATGAGAGAACATCAGAGACTGCATCATGCTGGTGTGTGTGAAACTCTTACACAAATTAGAGAGACTTATTGGATTCTTTGTGGGAGACAGACAGTTAAATCTTGTTTGAGAAAATGTCTGATTTGCCGAAGATTCAAAGCAAGACCTGGGAACCAAGTAACTGCTCCATTGCCGGAAGATAGAATCAAGGCAAAATTTCCATTCGAGACTGTAGGGATAGATTTTGCCGGCCCTATTTATATCAAGAACGATGAAAAGGCGTACATAGCTTTATTTACTTGTGCAGTCACTCGTGCCATTCATCTGGAAGTAGTGTCCTCTTTGAGTACTGAACATTTCCTATCAGCTTTCCGCAGGTTTATTGCTAGAAGAGGTATTTGTCATACAGTGAATTCGGACAATGCCATGACTTTCAAAAGTGCAGACATTGAACTCAAAAAACTCTATATGAACATTTGTGAACCAGAAGTTCAAAATTATTTTGGTAAAAAAGGTATTAAATGGCAGTACATTGTTGAGCGTGCTGCATGGTGGGGAGGTTACTGGGAGCGAATGGTTCAAATAACAAAAATTGCTCTAAGGAAAATTTTGGGAAGGGCATTAATTTCTTTCGAGGAATTACAAACGATTTTGGCTGAAATAGAAGCAATAATAAATTCGCGTCCATTAACTTATATTTATAATGAACCTAATGAACCATTCCCTCTCACTCCTTCCAACTTTCTAACTGGAAGACGATTAACTGCCTTACCTAATTGGTCGGGCAAGAGAAATATTGAATTATTTAAAGGTAAAAAGAATTGATTAAAAGATATATTTATCGTGAAAGGTTGCTTAATATTTTTTGGAACAGGTGGAAGAAAGAGTACCTTCTTCAGTTGAAAAGTGCTAATTTAAACAAAAATGTAAATGTAAAAACTGAATTTAATGTAAATGATATAGTATTAATAGGTGAAGAGAAGGTTCCCCGACAATTGTGAAGACTTGGAAGGATCATTGAGATCCACAAGGGACGAGATGGTAAAGTAAGGTCTGCCACCATTAAAACATCAACAGGTATTATAAAACGTCCTGTACAATTATTATATAATCTTGAAATAGTGTCTAATGAGTAAATTTCTTCTTTGATTTGTAATTCCTTCTTATTATTTTCTAGTGAATTGTATTGTATAATTTGGTATTAATTATTTTGAATAATATGTGTGTTTTGGAATTCATTGTATTCTTAAGATTGAATTTATTGGATTTGCAATTTGAATTTTTGTTTATGTATTGTATATTGAATTTGTATTGGAATATTGTGGATGAATTTCTTCATTGGGGCGGGAGGATGTCGCGGATTGCTTCTCAGTAATCCCTAAAGGGAAATGTGTGAACCTTCCCTAACCGGTGGGGGATTCATTCAGTCTGTAAACAACTTTGGCTGATAACGGACCCTACCCACAAAATAGTAGTTTTTCATTTATATTTAAGTGTTGTGTGTGTCGTCATAATAAATATTTAAAACGAAAATTATGGACTGATAATTGAAACCTGAATACGCAACCTAATTCACAACACCCTCCTTGTGTGCATCACTGAAAGCAGGCATGTTTTTTCTGCAAGACTTCAACTCATTACTGATTTTTTTTAATACAGAAACAGATATAGACTGTATGAATTATCAGGTTCTAAATGAAGAATCTAACATTAGTAAAAGAAAGGAATTTCCCGTGAAGAATAACTCCATTCAAATGATCTCAAAATGTAGTTGTGTTTTAAGGAAGATTTAAGAACTCATACTTTATCTAAAAAAAAGAACTAATTCTAAAGTTTAAAAAAGTTAAAATTTGGTTTAATGAGAAAAATTTTAGAAAATTAATTTCTGTGTTATTAACATGAACCAATTAAGTGTTTGCCTGAACACCATTTGAGTGCTGCTAAAGAGAACTTTATTGACCTGTATGCCACTCAAACAGTGCATTTTCCTCAATCAACCCACTTATTTTCCTGCCTTTTTTAACATTTTTTATTTTGCAATGTTTCTAATAGATGTCTGTTAAAGTCCAGGAGAGATTAGATTTAAAACACGTTCAAGGACAGCCTTAGCTGTTTTCATGTAGGTGGGAAAATTGTGTGGCTTGCTCTTTGTATTATGCTTTGCAAATAGTATTTTTCTATTTTGTCATGAAATTAAAGAAGGATGAGTGACAGTAAGTGGCTCATAGTAGGATATTACTCTGATATTGGATCAAATTTGAATTTTCTATAAATGATTCTGGTGGTCTTGAAAGTTCTTTATCAAAAGTTTTTACCCATTTTTTCAGAAAAAAGCCAACTTTAATTAAAAAGGGCTTATTTTTGCTGTAGTTAAAATTTTTTCAGAATTAATAAACACTACACTGTGTGGATTGCTGATTTTTGAATTCGCACAGTCAATTAGAATACAACATTGTTTGTAAAAAATGGGCTTATTTTTGGTCACAATATGGTAAGAAAATGAAACAGGTAAATGGTTAACATATAAAAAGATTAAACTACAGAACATTAATTGTAAATCCAAAGGATATATTCAGTAAGCCACCGTAAAAACTACTTTAAAGGAACACTTGCTACAACATAATTGCAATACATCTTATAATTAATTGAGAACACATCACTAATTGGAAATAGATTTTGATGTATCAAACATTCTGATATGAAATACTAAGTATGCATAACCTAAAATTTGTCATGTGAATTTAAACCAAGAGATTTATAAAAACTAAACTGCAAAAGATATGTTTAATAGATTTGGAAATGGAAGAATCTGAGAGAAAGAGAATATCTGCAATGTAATGATCTGTTTTTTTTATTCCGCTATAGGTAATAAAAATATACAACAGAGTAAAAATCACTGGTCTTAGATTTTAGAAGGGCATTATTTGAAACGATGTTTCTTGATGAAGTTTATACATCATGGTCTAATATTTAAAATTTACTTGAAATTTTGTACAGAAGAAAAGTGCAGAAAGTTTCAATGATAACTAAAGATTATGTATAAAAAATTAATATTTATTTCTGATATTTTAACTATGTAACAATTCATTTCAAGTAAATGAGCTCAATTAACAAATATGAGCATATCTCTTTCCTGTAGAATTTTATTTAGTATGTTTTTCAGTTTTGTAAATATCTTTTTAACAGTGTATGCCTATACTTTTCATTCAGTGTAACCTATTTGATGAATTAATCAATGTAATATAATATGTTTACAGTATTCCAGAATTTTTGGAAAAAAAACTCATACATTTGCAGATTTTTTTCAATAATTAAAAATGTAGCATTTAAAACATGTAATTGGCACTTAATATGCGTCTTGTTTGTTTGATTAAATTTAATTTGATCTGACTTGAATTACATATACAGAATTATCTACATTCCCATTTTCTAGTACTATCTGAAAAGTACTATAAATTGATCTAAGAAAGAATTTTATCTATTTAATTGTATAAAATCTATCTTCAATAAATTATTTTTAATTTTTAGGGGATTATTTCCACGGGGGGATAACATGGTCTGCATTATTGACGATCGAGAAGATGTCTGGAATTTTGCACCTAATGTCATTCATGTGAAACCTTACAGTTATTTCCGTAACACTGGTGATATCAATGCTCCACCACCTTCCTCATCTCCTCAATATCTTAAAAATCAGTCTACAAAAACACAGTCATTACCTGCTCAAAATCAGCCTACAATACAGCCATCATCTCAAACCCCTAAGCAAGATCAGTCTGCTAAACCAATAATACAACCATCACCTGTTGAAAACCTTAAACAAGATCACTCTTCAAACCCAGTAACACAGACATCAACTGCTCAAAATCAGCCATCATCTCAAACCCCTAAGCAAGATCAGTCTGCTAAACCAATAATACAACCATCGCCTGTTGAAAACCTTAAACAAGATTACTCTTCAAACCCAGTAACACAACCATCATCTTCTCAAAACCTCAAACAAGATCATTCTCAAAAGCAATCATCTCAAAATTTCAAACAGAATAACAGACTTACAGATACAAAAATAGCACCTGATGAAAGTTTTAAAGATTCAAATACAATGGTGAATGCTGTTACAAATGAAATAACAAATTGTACTGTAATTTCTGATGCATCTTCAAATGTTGACAAAGATTTGACTGAAAAGAAAAAGCTAATTAAAACTCAAAATTCTGATGTAACATCTGAAGCTTCTAATGTAACTGTTGATTCAAAGACTTCAGAAGAAAGTACCAAAAATAATTCCAATGATTTAAATAAGGTTGAAAATAATAACAGTCCCAAATCAACTGAAAATGTGAATAAATCAGCTTCAGGTACTGCTGATTTATACTGTGCCACCAATGAAACTGATGATTATCTATTATATTTAGAAGAAATACTGATCAGAATTCATCAGAATTTTTATGATTTGTTTGAAAAAATTAATACTGATGGTGTAAAAACAATACCTGATTTGAAAGAGATAGTTCCCTCTGTGCGAAGAAATGTTTTGAAAAATGTGAATATTGTCTTTAGTAGTGTTATTCCTACAAATTGTGTGCCAGAAAATCACCATATATGGACGCTTGCAGAATCTTTAGGTGCCAGAGTTTTTAAAGATTTACATTTTGAGAAAACAAGAAAAAAAACTACGCACGTAATATCATCTAAACCAGGTACTGCAAAAGTAAATGCTGCAAAAGGCAAAGCTACATTCATATTGTGACATTAGATTGGCTATTTTTGTTGTGCTGAACGTTGGGAACGTGTTGATGAAAAGTTATTTCCATTACCCAAAGAGCTTCTAACAAGTGGAGACAATGAAAACAATGTGCATCCTTTTAACAATTCAGCAGTCATGAAATCTCGATTTAAAAGGACTCATGGCTCAAAAAAGAAATTGAATGAAAAAGGAGCAGCTCAAAAAAAGAAAAGGAAGATAACTTCTCCGAGAGAATATTTGTTGAAGCAGGGCTTTCTCTTTCGAAGGAAGATATTGAAGACATGGAAAAAGAAATTGATGCATCTTGTAGTGATGAATCTGATGATGAAAATTCCAAAAGTGCATCTTCAGGCTCTTCATCTTCAAGTGTGGAATCTCTTTCCTCTGGGGACTATCCACGAGGATGGAAAAAACGTAAAAAGTGTGATCCTGAAGACATAGATGAAGAAATGGGAAAAGAACCTTCTGAAAGTAGTGATGCTGATACAATTGGCTCTGTAGATGAAGAAATTGCTGAAGCTGTTAAACAGGAATTTGGTAATTTTTAATTAAAAAATTTTTTACTGCCCATTTTTTGAGAATAAGTTTTTATTTTCTATTTTTTGATTACATATTTTTGTTGAAAAAGAAACAGAAATGTTTATTTAGAAAGGATATTTCTCTTTATTTTAAATTGAAAAAAAGCTGGTAGCTACCTTTTTGTGTAAAAGTAATTATCTACCAGAAAAATTATTGGGAAATCAAGATTGATTAGCATTGTATACTAAATGATTTTATATTTACAGTATCTTCTAAAGATTCGTACTAGATGATAAGAAAATTTTGTACTTATGTATTAACGCCACTGCAGCCAAATTTGCATAAAAACTACAAAAAAAAAAAAAGGATTCTTGTGTTTTATTTGACGAGAAAAAAATTAGATTTGGGTAGAAAATGGGCTGATTTTGACTTCAAAATAGTCAAAACAGTTTTTCTCTTCTTTCTTCTGATGTTGTCACCATATTAACTTGCACAAAACAATTCCAAATTATGTCGCATTGTTCCCCTGTGTTTCTTATTCCTCCATTTTACAATGCTCTACATTTTTTCTAGTTTGTGTATGGACACCTGTGGGTGCAAATTTGGTTGCGGTAAAGTTAATACGCAAATACCAAAAATTCTTGCGTGTACTAGGGAAAATTCTTATTTTTAATAATCAATTTGATTTAAGTGATTTTAATACAAATTAATGCATTGGTTCATTGTATGCTAGCATAAAGTTTTTAAACCAATGAGTGAAAATGATAAGTATGTGATCATGAACATGTCTGTGAAATGAGCTCTCTTCTATTGGTAAGATAGTGTATTGCTAATGACTGAAATTTTTAACAAGTTTCTTTACTTAGTTTAAAAATGATTCTCGGTAATATATGAATGTTTCATAATCTAGATAAATTTTGTCTATAAATAATTAATAAAGATATTCTACAGCAAATTGTTTGAAGCAACATGTAATTTTAAGAATGTTTGCTAACATAAAGCCATATTTTTAGAAATTTAACTGTTTAAAATGTACTGCTTTTAAGTCATACTTCTTGAATCTTACAATAATTGGATTATTTAGTTTCATTTTTTTTTTCTATATTATTACAGACAGTTTATATCTACAGTTAAGAATAAAAATAGAATCATTCAAATTTTTTTTTTATATAATTGTTAACTATTCATAAGTTAAAAAAAATTTTTTCTTGTTAAAAGTATATGCTAGTTAAATATTTTGAGAAGAATTACAATTTGTTTCATTTTGATAGCAAACAAACAATTGAATTCAATTAATGATAGTCTTTTAATTTTTTACAGGCTGAATTCAAATCAAGATAATATTTAACATTATTTTCTGCATCAACCATTTAAATGGGAGGAAATTTTTTTTATAATTTTCATTATGTTCCCACTTGTGAACATGATTCCTTTCTGACTATTTTTATGCTGGATTAAAAGAATGGAATAGTGATGAGTAAATATTAAATAAGGAAACTAATTATATTGAATGTGTGTGTGTGGGAAAGATTTAATACAGGAATTTAAGTACAAATATGAGTTCTAAAAATATTTAAATGAAAACCTTTTTACTTAAAATTAGTTTGTACATTAGTTACCATCGTACAGTAGAGTATTTTAAATGGAATTTTTCTTTGCACTCATTACTATTTTCTACAAATATATAGTGGAGAGAATTTTAGTTCTGGTAAGTCTCATCCTTTGTTGGAGCAATTCCTAAAAAAGTTATTATAATCTACCAGTGAAATTTCAAATGAATCAACATATTTTTTTCATGAAATGCTAGATGCAAGAGCCATATTTAATGCATTATTTTTATTGCAAAAACATTGGATAACAACAGCTAAGCAATTTAAACTGGAACCAACTTCTTCCACTTTATCATTTATTGTTTGGATGTTACTCAACACATCATCAAGTTTCAATGAAGCATTATCTGTCATGAAAATTCCTAATATCTTTCTTGGCATAAGTGTAAAGGTAATAAGGGCAGTTGTCTTCACATAAGTGCTCCAGTTATCATATTTGTTGTGTGCCAATTAATATTAACCCAAAAGCTAAGCAATATCTTTTCAGTCAGGTTGTATGTATTCCCATTAGAAGTTGTTGTACAATAGTGGCAATAAGCTAATGCTCCTCATTGGGACTAAAAAAGTTTAATAAATTACATATATATTTCTGATTATCACCAAATTTGATGCCATTTTTTAAAATGAAAATATTTTAAGTTTACCTATTAGTTTTTAGAAGTATTGGATGCTTTTTCTAAATATTAAAAAAAAGTGTCTTGTACTTTGAATTTTTTAACTGTTATCTGTATAAAATGTTTTCTAAAATTTTCTGCAGATTTTTCCCATTTGTAATAGAAATGTTACTTCCATTTGAAAAAAAAAGTATCTTTTAATTACAACTTCTAATTTTTTTCTTTATCAATTTATTTTTTAAATGAATTTTTGATTTTATATTCCCAACTTAGAACACTGGCCTGTGAAAGGTTTATGTAAATTTCTTATTCCTGAATCCAGTATTTATGTAGCAAGCCAAGTTGTATTTACATTTAATGTTTAAATTTTTAGGATTGAAAAAGTTTGATGAATTTTCCAAGTTTACTTAAATGGTGTTAAATGTTACATTCACATTTTTTAGCCTATTGTAGCTGAATGGTCAAAAGCTTTTGTAGGAAATAAGAGTTGTTGTTTGTTAAATGGAATTGAGTAAAAAACAATGTCAGGTGGTGGGAGTAAAAGTTTAAATGTTGATGAAAGTAATTATTAGATCAAACAAAAAATTATAATTTCATTAAAAGGTCATGGTATTATTTGTTTCCTGCCAGTAATTCTTCATTTCACTCATTGCTTTCACATTTTTAATTTATGAGAAGTATTGATTGTTTACTATACTTAGAACATGAATAATAAATAACTGTTAATTAAATTTTAATATGCAACTTAATTTAATTAAAAACTGCTATATTTGCATGATATTGAAAAATTTTATTTGAAAGGTTTGCATAAGCTGTAAATTATAAGCCAGGTTGTCCAACTTCTGTAACCACATTTGCATTACAATATTAATTGTTAAAGTGACCAATATGTATTTGAACTTTTTATTTCTCTATGCAGTTTGCATTTCATTGTATTCATATAAAGATTTACTTATTTGAAATATGAATACAATGCTTTTAAGAAATATATGTATATGGTGTTTGCAGAAATTTATAAATTATCTGAAATAAGTGTGATCCTATTAATAAAATTACAATATCAAGGGGAGAAAATGTTCTACTTGCTATTTAAAAAAAAATGCAATAAATTTATTTTTCACAAACATATTGCATCTTTTTAATTATTTGTAAACCTTCATTTCTAAAAATTGCATTTTTTGTTGGTGAATTCATCAAATGTTATTAAACTTTGTAATATTGTTTATATTTTATATACAAATAATAAAAAAATTTATAATGTTTTCCTGTTTGAAATAAAATATGCTGAAAAAATACACAATATTCTTAATAATTACAATAAGAATTTAATCAAATGGTTGGTCTTTAAACTTAAAATTGCAGTTTAAATTCTACGAGGTATTTACATTTGAATGAGTCTGTTGCTCTGAAACTCTTACAACAGTTTTAATTTTCAAATGATAAACTAAAATTTCTTTTTATTAATAAAACATTTATTAAGCATTGTTTAAAGTAAATACACACATGAATGACTTAACATATGTTTAGTTCATAATTTAAAAAATAAACATGGAATGTGATTACATGACTTTCAAAGAGTTGTTATATATATTATAACTTGCTGCAAAAATGTCTTTTCAAGTCTGAAGACAAGTCTATTATACAACCTAAAATATAAGAAAATAAAAATCACAATTTTAATAGAACAATTTTTAGGGTTTAAAAAAATAATAAATCACAGTGCTTTTTACTGACTGTCCCATTACAATTTTTAGGAGATCTAAAAATAAAGCAAATGTCAAATTATGTTAATAAAGACAATATTAACTCCATGGACTTTAAGATTTTCTGTCATAGCTTCATGTTCTATTTGCTATATATGTAAAGTAATTTCACCTAAAATACCATCAAGTGATCTAGCATGTAAAAAAAATGTAACTGCAATTAAAATTTGTTTATGTAAACAAGAAAACCTCCAAAAAGGATATAGCTCAAAATGTTATAGGAATTTTAAGTAAAAAGTACCTGTAATTATTAACATAATATAGTAATTTACTGATTAATAGCATTAATTTGTGCTCAAGGTGTCCTCTACCCTTGCATTACCTGAGTAACTGGGATTTGTATTTGAATCTACAAACTGTCAAGAAGTCTTAGTCTATTAAAGGTACCAGCAGTTGCATTTCATTTTCCGAATTAATTTGCTTCTATATTTTATTTTTGTTGCCATATGTGTTGGGAAATATTTTTAATTTAAATACGTTGTTCCTGCTTAAATTTAGACTTTAACAACAAGTCTGTTGATGTGTCACGAAGTTGTTCCTTCTTCATTGGTAAGCCTTCTGATTCATTCATTTATGCTTGAAGCATGTGACTTATACAAAATTTAAGAATTTATTTTTTCAAGCAAACTGCCTTTAAGAGTTCAATCTTTTATAAAAATTAAGCAAATAGTGATCACTTGCAGAACCCCTGTCGAGGTCAACCCAGGTTGAAGACCTTGCTTTAAAGGATTCCCTTATAAATAAATATAAAACAATTTCAAAAATTACAACTGAAAGATATATTTTTAGATGTATTCAGCATGGTATTTTAAAACTTTTAAGTAATCAAAATCAAAAAGTTTTTTACGTGCATTTATCTATGAAGAACATTCTTCAACTTTAAAGGTACTAATGCACATAAAAATGTAAAAAGTAAATACTTTTGTTAACATATAATTGCCAAAAATAATAACCCTTACTTTTTGTGTGTGTCAAATGAATCAAATCCAAAATTTAGCAACGTCTCA
>BMAO01029895.1:0-24605 GCA_019973975.1 Trichonephila clavata | reverse complement strand
CTACTTTTTAGACATGACGAATATACTCGTTTTGACACAAAATCCTGCAACTTCTCCATGACGAGTATACTCGTCAATCACGGTTAACTGATTAAGGTATTAGACTGCGTTCGAAACCATGGTTTTGCAAAAGCGTACAAAAGAATATTTCTTTTAATATTTAGTGTCACTTAGATTAGAATACACGTACAAAATTGTTTTAAGAATAATATTACAATAAAAAACTTATCTAAATGCAATATCTTGGCAGAAAAATGATCTTAGAATTACCTATTTTCAAAACATTCTCCTTTTATGAAAACTGCTTCTATAATAATAATATTTTGCTTATATACAACTACGACTTCTCCAGAGAGCCTGAGCTAGGAGTTTTGAAAAATTTACATTATTTTTGAAGTTATTACCAATTAAAATAATTACCGGTGTTTCTTTGTTAAAATTTCTACACTCTGATGTACTAAAATATGAATAAATCCACTTCTAAGTTATATAGATCAAAAATCCTAGTTCAAGCTCCGTACAGAGGTCTGTTATATATATAGGCAAAATATTAGTGTTATAGAAGCTTTTATTTAAAAGGAGAATCTTTTGAAAATAGGTAAATTCTATGTTCATTTTTCTGCCAAAATATTGCATTTAAATAATTATAATTTTTTATTGTAAAAATAGTGTTAAAACACTTTTATTAGTGTATTCTAAGATAAGTGACACTAAATATTAAAAAAATATTCGTTTGTACGCTTTTGCAAAAATGCGGTTCCGAACGTAGTCGGATACCGTAAGGAACACAATAAAGTTAAAACATAATAAAAATGCAAAAACATATTTTTTTCCATCTGAAAAAAAAACCCGTTCCTAATTTTGGGTCTTGTTCTTGAATATTTCATGAAGATATCTTTTATATGGTGTTGCACAAAAGACAACATTATATAACTTACTTTTTTAATTTATGTCTCCCATTCAAATGTCAGAGAAATTTTCCCTCATAACGATTTTTTTTTCTAATTATGACCTTCACATCACCATAAACTCCCAACACGGTAGCTCAACGGCTTATTTTGCAAACAGCCCCTTTACGAACTTGCCTAGACGTTGTTTGAGGAGCGCCTGTCAGGCAAGCGGCGATAGAAAAACCGGACCCCAAATCTCGATTCCATACCACTGAGGCACCGAAAGTTTATTCTCAGAACGCTCCTAAGCCGTATATTTGCTCGCAAGAGCCCATTCGTATCGTCCCCTGTGCCGTAGTTAACGGTGTAAGCATGGCCTAAACCGTATTGAAAAGCTACACACGATGGAAAAGAAAAAAAGAAAAGCGAACAGGTGAAAGTAGAGTGGATGTACTTGAGTAACAAACGCGTGGTTCTCTTGGTTACCTTGAAAGAAACCAATGTCGGTGTGCTTTTTGTGCCTTTAAAAGATATTTAAAGAAAGAAAAAAAGAAGACAGTGTGTGAAAATAGATTGTTTTTACTTTCGACGGATGCTTATGCATGATGTTTGTGCTTATTTCTATGGATTATGAGTCGTTTCTATTGAATGGAGTATATATGGATAACTTTTAAAAGGTAAGTATTTTCATTTTATGTAGGTAAATTTAAAATTTTCTTATAGTGTTGACCGAATAAGGGATTATTTGTTTATATGGGAGTTTGTTATGGAATATGCCGTTTCTTTGGTGTAGAGTACCTCAAAATATTTGTTTTAATTAAGAAAATAATAAAAGCTTAAAATAATGCTAGAGAAAAACAATATATTTATATATGTTGTGAATATTTTCAGAATGACTTATATTTTGGAGTATTTTTGAAGTAGATAAAAAAACTGTATTCACGGTTTAAAAATTAAAAAATAATTTTGAAAAACCCCACATTTTACTCAAAAATTTTATAATTTTATAAAGTCAGAATTGATACGAAGTTTAAATCAAAACTGGAGAGTCAGTTAAATTAACAATATTTTTTTTACTGAAACTATAAAAGATATATAAATGGTTAGAAAGAAATAAAATGCTAAGAAATTTAAAGATTTTGTCAGAATAAAAGAAAAACCGATTTTCTTTAAAAAAAAGCTTTGCTTCGATATCGTATAGTAGAAATGTTTTTTATTTTGATAATACTCTTTTTGAAAGTAATATAATCTGTTTTATTATTTATATAAAAGTCACTTAATTCAAAAATGTACAAGGTTTTATAAAACATTCGTACGGATATATAAAACATTAGAATATAAACAAAGTTTAACGGTTATTCATCAATTCATACAAAGAAAAGTATAAAATCAAAATACATTGATGTTTAAGGCTAGCTTAACCACAATACTTAATTCTATTCTACGAAAGGAATTTTTGAATTGATGTTGGTTTTTCTTAGGATTTTATTAAATTTAGAAATCACCGAGTTAATTTTCAGTTTATTTCAAAAAATTTTAAAAAATGCCTTGTTATTCCATTTTGCAATGCTTACAAACACTATTTTTGTTCAAAATTCCTGATTCATTCCTGTTCAAAATGAATATAACACACACACATATCAAATTAAACTTCAGAATAATTAAATTTTAATGAACGCCATTTGACAATTTCATGACATAAACTCTAATTACTATAGCATATTCATTGTTGGGATTGATGTTGGAATTTTAAATTGCTTTATGAGATATACACACATTTTTATTACCAATTAACAAATTTGTTAAATAAAGAATATACTAGACTAGAAAATCAAAATTCAAAGAACTTGACTATTTTTGTTATTGAATAAATAATTTCATCCTTTAACTACCTACCTTGAAAAAACAGTAATACATAAAGTACATATAGATTTTTCATGCTATGTTGAATACGGAACGCTTAAATAGATACATTTTAATTATAGCATTATAGCCTATATTCATCCATTAAATGTTCACACGTAATGTCTTTCATTCGTGTTTAAATTTTCTGTTAATAATGATCAAATAATTAGGATTAATATCGCATGGCTTACTAATTCCGCATCAGTAATTACTTGCATTCTTATAGGATCTCACATTGCTTTATAATTAGAATACATTACTTACGTAAGCTTTCGCGTTCTATTACTTATTTGTATTTATTGATATTCAATGGTAAAATTCTAATATTAAGTTTCAAAAGTAGCTTTTTCATGGGTTTAATTTATTCCTTTGGTTTTATATATAGGTATATATCATCTCTACGTGTAAATTTTTATATTTAATTTTTTTTTAATCTGAGGTTGTTAGGTATAAATAAAAGATAATTTATATTCGAAGTTTATTAATTAGTTGCATAGAATGTGATACGTTTATTGCAAGGAAACATTTTTTTTACAGAAAATACACTAGCTCTGTAAATTAAAAATAAGTATTTACATTTGAAAAAACGCAAATTGAAAATATAAATTATATGTAATATTAATAGTTGATTGATTTTTTATTTTTTAAATTTCTGTTTGAAGTAATGATTTTGTCTGAAGTTCGGTTTGAAAAGTAATTATAAAAATTTCCAAAGAAAAAATTGTATATGGTAAATTATTTTTAATCGGCAAATAAGGCGACATTTTTGAAAATTCTATTTTGTAATTTCCCAACGCATATTTTTTATTAACATCGAATGTATTTTAGTTTTCGGATAAAATAAATGTCTGATTAATTTTCTAAATATTCAAAATGAACTTCCTTTTTTAAAGCTAATTCCATGTAAATGTAATTAAAAAAAACCCGTTAAAACTACTTTTCTTTTTTTAAATATGGAATTCCTTTTAATTAAAAACTTAACCAAAAAGTGATATAATTTATATTAATAAAATAAATATTTACTAAAACATTATTTAATAAAATTTTGTGTTCAGTCACAAAATCCAACGCAAATGGCTAAAATTGATTTGAAGATCACATGACCTTTTATCTTTATAGAGAGAATGCAAACGATTCTTACATCCATTTATAAATAATAAAGAAATTTTTGTTTTATAGCACGCTTACGTGTTTTCGTAACAATAGGTGTAGAAGATAATTATTGGGCATAAATTTTTATTTTCATTACTTTTTCAAACATAACGCTTTATAAATGTCGTAAATTTACTTATGTAATCTCATCAGATGATCAAAAATGCGATTTTATGTACGTGACTTAACTTACAATGAAAAGGAAAGGGAAAAAAATTTCTTGTAAAAACGTGTTTAGTTTTGACATTTTATGTGAAGGATTATGCAATTCATTTTCTGTTTAGTTTCGAGAATGTTAAAAGATCTTTTATTTAAATAAATTTTTTGAAAAATTTCTGAAATTTTTTTATGCAAAGTGGAAGAACAAAAATTTTCTTAACCAATTTGTAATTTAGTGGTAAATTGGTTGTTTGATTTGCATTTATTAATCTATACAAATAAATAAAATTGAAGTGTCTGTTTGTAATTTCAAATTAGCAGCTTTTTACTTAATGCACTAAAAGTATATACGGTACTCATAACAAAAAACCAATTTTTAAAAATTTTGTCTGTCTGTCTGTCTGTCTGTTTGTTCCGGCTAATCTCGGAAACGGCTGGTGCGATTTTAAAAATTCTTTCACTAATGGAAAGCTACATTAACGGGAGTAACATAGGCTATATTTTATTCCCGTATTCTTACGGAACGGAAACTATACGGTGAACGTGAAACTGAATGCCAAGATGAACGCCAAATTGAACGCCAAGCTGAGCAAGTCTTTGTTTTGGTTACTGGCGACGATGCTCTTCACGAGACATAATAGTGTTACGCGCACATGATAATACGCTGACACGTGCATAATTTTTTTATGATAGTTATCTCACTGTTCAGTTAAGTAGAGCATCGGCTGTTTCGGATGCACTTTTAAAAATAATAAATCAAGGCTTCATAAGTAAAAAGCAATGCAAGAAACAAAAAATTGATAAGTTTTACGGTTAGTTTTAATCCTTTATTATTTTTTTTTATTTACATTTTTAGTCACATTTAAACAATAATTATTATAATCCCAATCTATATCTATACAAATAAATAAAATTGAAGTGTCTGTTTGTAATTTCAAATTAGCAGCTTTTTACTTAATGCACTAAAAGTATATACGGTACTCATAACAAAAAACCAATTTTTAAAATTTTTGTCATGAAATACCCAGCGAAGCGGGAGGGTAACGGCTAGTATATCTATAAAAGTCTAAATCATTAAATTCGCAGCTCTATCAGTAATAACAAATCATTAGAACATGTATATATATATAGCTACCTTTTTACATAAAATGTCGTTTTTAAATATATGATAAAATTTTCAAAAATTCTTATTATAGTATTTTATGAAGAAAATAAAATATTTATTCTTTACTCTTCGAATTGTATTTATAATTTTAAAACAAATTTTCCGTTATCTCATTGATATTTTCAGTAATAGAATTTAAATTATTTTAAATTATGTTATTAATTTAAAAACCATTTTAGTTAATCTATAAGAGATTAATAATTGTAATTATCTATTAAGAACTATAATAGTCTTTCTCCGAATTCTAAAATTATTCTAATGGAATAATTCGGAGTAAGGATTCACGCAGTGAGAGATAAGTTACTTTGAAAATTGCAAGAATTAATAACTTTTTTGCCGGTTTGTTCCCTATCAGGAAATAAAAAAGAGGTTATAAATCTAGTGCTAAGATAAAGTATCATTATTTAGAAAATCATGAATGCGAAGAAAAATCATTAAAAATATAACTTGGCTATTAGATTGATATAAAATTTCGATATTGAGGTAGATTTTTTATCTAGTTAAATATATAAAAGATTTAAGAGTATTTATATAATGTGTTTAGTGATACATTTCAGCAATTATATGATGTATTTTGGGTGATTTAATTATTCATGAAAAGATGGAAGTATTTCAATGCGTTTATTTGTATTTCAATAGAAATTCATTAGATTTCATTTTCAATTTAGAATATTTTATTACTTTTTAAAAATTGACATTATTATTTTAAAACAATCTTATTAAATTACTATTCTTCATTATTCACCATGTAAATTGTGAAAAGAGCTAAAATATAAATGTTAAGAATAATAAAACAGTACTCATTTTTGCAAAATTGATACTTCTGAAAACTATTTCATGTCCATTAGTTTTAGAACATATTCCTGAACAGAATAAACAAATAAATTTGCAATCTATACATAAATTTAAGATTTAATAGTTGAAAATCATCACAGATGATTATATTACGAAAAATGAGAATTTAATTTCAAGTTTTTATAAACCTATTCTTCAATATAGACTCGAAAAAAGACAGGAGAATTGCTTCTATAACAGCATAACAATTTTGCAGGAAATTTGAGATGAGTTAATTTAAATTTTAAAACTTTTACTTTGAAGCTTCATACAAGTTTTCAATATTGACATTTATGTACGATCCAAGGTCTAAACTTAACTCATTAATTTAGTCTTTTCATTGCAATTTCCTTTTATATAGAATTTTTAACGTCTTTGTTCCATTCTCTTTCATGTCAACTTCATTCTGAGTTCCCTTTCATTCCTAGCGTGCTCCTTCAAATGATTCTGTCTCTTCAGATATTTTTAATTTAACACAACATTTTAACTTCAGTGAAATTTTATGAAGTGGTATACTCATTCAAGAAACTGCTTAAGACAACGTTTGATGTGTATTTTATCGTACACATTTATTTCCTTCGAAAAATTCCTTATTTCGTCTTGAATAATATTAATAATAATCTTTTAATATATTGATGGTAATGAGAAATATTTCAATGCGCTCGTGCTTTTTTTGCTCTAAGATTCAGAATGGAGAAGTCATTTGGAGGGGAAAAGTTTAATATCTGCTGTTTTTTATTCCAAATTTGCTTATGAGGAAGTTTAAAACCTATAAAAATAGATATTAAAAGGAAGAAAAATGCAGAAATAACTAGTGAGAGGTTTTTTTAACATCGCACTATAAAACAACAGGAGGGTTATTGGCAATGGACCTCGAATTTTGAGCCTCGATCAAGGGACGAGGACGATCGACACCTGAGCTGGCACCTTCTTTCTAAACTACCCCGCCATGCCATTGGAAGGACCTAGAGCTCGGCAGATTTAACACACATCAACCCTCTCCACGAGTTGGGTCTTCAGTGGCACCAGGACATGAACCCGCGACCTGGGATTTCTTAAGACTCTTCAAGGACCCGGGCCCCTATGCAAAAGTAGGCTCTACCTTGAGATCTTTAAAAGTAGACAGTGCATAGCATTCATTGTCAAATACTCATTCAAATGGTCATTTGAAATAAATAAATGTGCACGACGCACAATCTCAAAAACCTAGGTACAAACCGGCTTGACCGATGGTCACATTTCGACTAAATGAGTGGAGTGATTGTTTATGGTATTAGGCCTAGGCTTAGACATGGACAACAGTCGTCACATAATAATACAAGCTTATCACTTTTGCCAGTTGACATACAGTTTGGAATGTTTGATCATTAAAATTATGCGAATCATGATCTTATTCAGACAGAGTTGAAAACGAACCGAGGCCCCAACGAGGGCAAGGCCATGAGCCCGGGCCCAGTTGGCCCCTGCTTTAAGACGTCTCTGCCCGTGACACGTCAGCTACGAGTTCTACGGCCTCTTCATCAACAACTCTAAGAATGCAAACTAAAATCTTAATAAAGAGCTGATTATAGGTTTTTTTTAAAAATAATTTACAGAAAATTTGGGCATAAAGACTTTTGGGTTCAAGTAAAACTTTTTGTCAAAATCCAAAATTCTTCAAAACTCCTTTAAATATTTAAAAGTCATTTTTTAAGCACGCCTTTGGTAAGGAAAAAAATGTATAAATTTTTTATCAAAGTTTTTTCCCACCCTAAATATAAAAAAAATACTTAAAATAATTACCAAATAAAGTGTTGGATAAAAGTTGAAATAATTTATATTTGTAAAATAAATAAAGATTTGATGTAAAATTGTCAAAGTGTAGGAAAATTACAGCTTTTTAAATTAGTCATGCTATATTTCCGTCGAATATTCCTTCTTCTAATGAATTACAATTTATTATGCTCGCAAAAAAAAAAAAAAAAAAAAAAAAAAAAAAACCCGAAATGTTTTTTTATATAAGTTGAAGTTTTCAATTACAATGATATTTTTTACATTTCATGTTAGTATTAAAGAAAAATGGAATAAATTGAATTTAGCAATTACAAGAAGCTTGTGTTCAATTTCTTATATAACAGTTTATAAAATTAATCTCTTTTACTTATTTAATTGTATTAAATGGACCTTACATTTTGTGGAAATCCAGTAAATAATTTTTAGTATAAAAAATCTCTTATTCCAGGCTAAGAAGCATTTGAACATTAATGTGATCTTAAATTTAGAATTACTTTTATTCATATTGGTTTGGTAAGAGTTGAACTAAACAGATATAAAATTTTATTTATCAAGAAATTTAAATTTGGAGATAATAATACTTTTCTAATACTAACTAAATGAACCTTTTATACAGAATGAGAAGAAAAAGGAATTTTTTACATTTCATTCAATGCAGCGTTTCTCAAACTGTGGGGATAACTCTACGAGCGGGGCGCGAGCATATTAAAAAGTCGTAAACAAAAAATTATTTTCAAAAAAAAAAATCATTAATGAACTGAAAGTGAACAAAATATATTCTGACATAATAAAAAATAAAATTAACATTCACACTGATATAACACACTTATAAATGTATATATCTGCGTGATGTATTTTATAATTAATTTTACAATATTGAGAGTTAAGAACAAATTTAATAATTACCAGTGACCCCATGGGCTTGTCACATATAAAATTACATACACAAATTAACACTTATCTTGATAATTTGTTCGGTTTACAGATAATTCACTGCCGATTAAAAGTTATGCGATTCCCTCCCCAATGCCTCCGTTTTCCAGGTAGGCGCGCGTATGTGATGAATTGGTGCGGGGAGGTGGGAGATAGGGAATAAATAAGGCAATCCGCTGATATCCTTTGCAAACCCTGTCAAGTTCCTTTTATTCCATTCCAAAGTCTTCGGAATAATTTTATGGATATCAGTGCACAGAAAAGATCGTACTTCGGAAAGATGAATATATACGCCCAGGGCACCGGTTGAGAGAGACGTATATATACGACGATGGCAAAAAGTTAAAGTTGTATTGTAGCTTTAGCGTCAAAGCGTTATTGAATTGAATGCATTGTTATTTGCACGAAGGGGGGGGGTGCATTGAAAATTATGATTGAATATTGAGTCGCAAGGTATAGACAGTTTGAGAAGCATTGACTCAATGAATTCTCGTAAATAGCTTCGAATTGAAAGATGGATCAAAAATAGAATCTACTTTAACCTCTTAAGCGGTCTTTTTTTAAAAAAAACCCAAAACGTTTTAAAAAAAAAGACACATTTCCTTATTGTTCATAACTAAACACCATACTAATTCCCACCTCACAACCAAAAAAAAAAAATGCCGGATAAAAAGCATTTTAGTACAATAGACAAACTACATCACTTTTTCGAAATACTAGCACTAAAGAATACACCTTTGAATTTAAAATGAGCGCAAATCAAAGAAAACCGTATAAGGAGTTTAAGATTGCAACAATTCAAGGAATATATTTTTCTGTGAGAAATTACTGATCATTATTAAAATAAATGTTTTGATTTTTCAATGCGTTCTTTAATGAATAATTTAAAATAAAAATTTATTATAATATTTTTGGAAAAAAATCTTAAATTAACAATCTATAAATTCTAAAATTTTTTATAATTCACTTAAAATTCTGTCTGACATCTACCGGACAACTTTAAATCTTTCTGCAGTTTTCTAATCTAAGCATTTGACCTTTAAGTTATATAAGAGTTTTAAGTCAAGAGAAAGAAAATCATTTTGATCTAATTCTTATCATATAATCTTTTATTCTTACATCAACTTAGTTCTAAAATTTGAGTTGGTTAAATTTCTTTAAGAAATTTTAAATTGATTTGAAAAAGAAAATATATAAAAATACAGCACTGTTAATCTTATTTAGATTTTAAATAAAAATTTTGAGAACTGGATTAACTCTCGAATAATTAAACTTCAGAAATTAATAATATTACCAGAAAATAGTTATTACTCCAAATTGGAAGTTTCTTTTATTAATTCACATGACTAATGGAATTTAAAATCGGAAATTAATCATTCAATTTGATTTTTTTTAAAAAAAAATAATTATCTATTCCGGTATAGAACGAATAGTTTTTGCTCTTTGAAATAGAATTATTTCCTTACGTGTGTTAAAATAAATGAAAGTATTTAAACGGAGATATAATTATAGTGAAAGCAAATATTTCAAATATTTCAACTAAATATTTGCAATGTTCAGTAAATTCCAGCAAACAGTTCAAAGTTGAAAAGACTTGAATTTGAAAGAAGAATTTCTTTTGCTTACTTTTAAAAACAGGATGTACCTGTACAATCTATACAGACAACTGATGTAAAATTTTCATGTATCGACCCTTAGGAGAAAGGGAGATAAAAATAAGAATTTAGTTGGTCAGAATCCGTTGAAACTTTGTTTTGAAGTGTCTTCATGTTATAGAACTGGTTTTCCAACTATGTATCAAGATTCGTTAAGAGAGGTCTTATTCGGGGAACTGTAATCATCAGAGATTTACCGTTTCTTAAAGAAAGTTTTTGAAAAGAAAGAAAGATCAAGTTTTCTCTTTAGTTTAAGTTATTATTTGTTAAATAATTTAAGGTTTAAGGACGAAGACTTCGTTTTTTATTTGAATAAAAATCTAAAATTTCTTATACTTTTTAAAAAACTTAAAATTGAATTCTTTTAAAAGTAAGAATATTGTTTTAGAATATTTGTATTATAAGCGCGTTTGGTATCAAAAGCTCTTATTTTGTATAAGATATCGAATTATTTATTTGTGCTCTGAATGAAGAATTATTTAAGATAGCATTGAAAAAGTTTTAGACAGTAAATACCAGATACTTGTAAGATTATTTTTACAAAATAATATTTTAATATAACATATATCTTGCAGGAGAATTTGAAGAATCAAAGCAAAAATGCATCCTCAGTAGAGGTACAAATCATTAAAAAATCAAATTCAAATGAATTTTTTTATTCATTTAGTAGTATTTAAATCACTAAGAAAAATATTAATGGATAAAAGTCTTGACTGTACAAGTGTTTGCTTAAAAAATATTTAGTTTTAGTTGAGAGTTTTGAAAATTTCAGAGAGAGAAACATTAGTTATAAAAGTTTGTTACATTTTCAAATGCATTTGGGATAAACTTTTCTGTTTTGATAAATTATAGTTTTGAGTTCTTATATTCTTTCAAGGGGGGAGGAATCAAATTAATCACAGAAATTAAACATTTCCTTCTGACGTAAATGTAATTTTCAAGCAAGAGCCACAATCTATTTACTCCATCATCCAATCCTGCGTTCACACGCGAAGTACTCTACTTTTAGCATTCTCATTTTCATCAAATAAAGGGGAACTATAATTTCTTTTTCCAAAATAATACCATTTATTACAACTAAAAGTTATGGTACTTTGTAGAAAGACAATTATACGAAATATGTTTTGGTTAATTCAGCTATAATTTCATGTAACATTTCACTAGGCATCTAACGTTTCACAAATAATGGGTGTATTACTTTAATTTATTTCTCTCCAAACATTTGTAACTAAACTGTTCATTGCATCATCATTTGTGTAGTTTTAAATAACTCTTGTACTTTTTGTATTTGTACTGATTACGCCACAAAATTTAATTTTTCATTCAAACTTTGTTTTTAAATGTACCAGATGCGAAAGTTATTAAACGGCTAAGTATTGCTTGGAGGTCAGAGACCTTAGAAAACCGTTTATATTTGGGGAATAGCAGATAAATATATTTTTTTGTAATAAATAAACCATCTTAAATGTTATATCTGTATTCAATAGGTAATCATATTCACAGCGTATAGTATGCTGCTAAGTTTCTCCTTAGCATTTTGAAGAATATTTGGAAAGTAAGCTCTGACTGATTTTATGGGCAGTAACTCCAGTAAAACACTGAATTCAAAAAAGTATCCTTATCCAGAATGTTGTTATTATGAGTATGAAAGATATTGATAAGATCTTGACGGCTGATAATGTAACAGAAGATACTTATGGCTAAATTCTGCAAAAAATCAAGAAATATTGTTTCACACGCACGCACGCAAGCACACACAATGACAAATTTTAAAACAGTTAGAATAAATTAATAAGAATAAGTGTTTTACTTATTATTGCATCCTTGCTAAAAGTTGCAAATTTTGCTTTTTTATGGTATTTAACTTAATTAAGATATTTAATTCAATTCTCACTTTCAGTAATTTGAACTACGTCATTTTTTACATATTATATTTCTCTAAATGCCAATTTTTATTTTTGTCGCGATAAATATGATAGTTAACACCATAAAATTTAATATGAACGACTATTCCTCAGCAATATCATTCCGTATTGAAATTTTTTTTAAAATCTTTCAGCACTCAAAGGTTTGGCGATTGATAAGTTACATTTACAAATATTACAAAAAAAAGAGATGTCTCATAAGACTTTCACAAAGATTATCAGTCACTAACAAATAGATGATTACAATAATTTCAGTATTTTCAATGCCATTGAAAGTCTCAAATTGGTCCAGAGTGTCAGAAGCCGCTCAAAACATGGGTCAACTGGGCCCAGGTCCAGGGCCTCGGCCACAATGGGGGCCTCGTCTCGCTCTTCACTTAGCTTTAATAAGATCATGATTCGAATAATTTCAACGGTCAAAGGTTGTTTCCGGTTGTATCCTCCGAAAAACTGGTAATTTCGGAAGATATGTCAACTGGCTTCATATGATGACCGTCGTCCATATATAGGCCTATGCCTACCACCATATGCCATCATTACTCATTCAGTCTAACAACGCAGTGTGTCAAGCCAGTTTGTGCGATTTTAAGTCATACACATTTTTTTTTTTATTTCGGGTTTGCACGAGTATTTGAAGTGACTTTTCTGGGTCATAGGTGAGGCCTACATTTGTGTGGGGGCGAAGGCGTAGTACTTTTGCGTAGGGTTACAGAGTCAATTTTTGCATAAGGGCACAGGGTCTACTTTAGCATAAGGGCCCAGAAACTGAAGAAGTGTTAAGACGTTCCAGAGCAGAGCGGACGAGAATAAAACTTACATTTCGAATTCTGTCATCAGTGACTGATTAAATGAGGCTTATATATTAACATCACACTATAAAGCACACGAGTGCTATTGGCAACGGACCTAGTAATTTTGAACCATGGTCACGTGACGAGGACAACACATGACTAGGCACTCCCTCTTTTGATTTTTACAACACACCAAAGGATCCTCTTTCATCAGACCACAGCTTAAATTATAAAAGGTTTTAATCAAGTTGAACGCGCTTTGAGGACAGAAATGCCTCAACCAAAAAAAAAATTAAGAGATAAGTGTAAATACTATAAAGATTAATTAACCTTTGTTTATGCTTAAATCCTTTTCTCTCAAATAGAATCTGGCTATGATAGCCTAGTGTTCGTGAATACGAACTCGTAACTAGTGTGTTCTGAGCTCCAGTCCCGGTGCCATTGAAGACCCCCCCCCCCCCGTGTAGAAGAGCTGGTGAACTTTAAATCTGTCGTGGTTCAAAGTCCTTATGTTGGCTTGGTGTTGAAGTTCGAAGACTGGTCCTCAGGTGAAATCTTCGTCACTTACCCGTTGCTCAAAATTACGAAGTCCGCCGCCAATATGCCCTTCGTACAGCTTTATTGTGCGACGTAAATATAACTCAAAAATAAAAAAAGAAACACTGATATCGAACTTTACATCACCACATAGAACAAATTTCTTGAAGATATTAAAGTCTAAGGAAATTTTCTGTTTGTGTGAGACCGCTGATACAAGATAACCTTCAAGAAAAATTTTTAACCCCCCCCCCTCATAAAAAACAAAACTAAATAAATTACTTAACTCTATAGAAAATAATATAATAACAAAATACTTCTGCAGAAATATATATAGAGGTTAATTTTACTTAACGCTAAGAATTCTTCATATCAAAATTTACACAAAAAAGGTTGAATAGCATATTTTAAGCAAAAATTGATATTAAGAGAAAATATGAATATAAGATATGAATTTATAAACAGTTTATTTCATGGAAAAGAATAATAATAAAAAATAGTTTTGTATCCTTCATTTTATTTGTTGGGAACAATATTCAAGTTGTTAAGATTACAATCTTCTCAATTGAGTTATGTGTCAGAGTCCTGACTTTATTAAAAGTCCGTGACCACACCGAGGGGTCATAGTCGGGGATTAGAAACCTAGTGCCACAAAGGCCCGCCGTGAAGAGGGGTTGATGCGTGTTAAATTTGTTGGGGCTCAAAGTACTCACGTTGGCTTAGGGTGGAAGTTAAAAGAATGAGTGCCAGCTCAGGTGATATCTTTGTCACTTGACAGTGGTTCTAAATTACGATATCCGTCGCCAAAAGCTTGCGTGTTGCTTCAGAGTGTTCTACCAAAAGTCACATGATGTTCAATAATGGAGATTATATTGTACATTAAATTGAACTAGATCTAAATATTCTTGCGTCAGACGACGTGGAAGCCCAGAGACATAAACACTGTAACGAACTCTAGACCCGTTCTGAAACTCTAGGTGGCAACGCGGACTCTTCGGAGGTACTGCGCCTACGCGAGTGCCCCGCCAGAGTATTCAGTGATTGCCTCTCGACGAGGGAGGTCGCTTAGCTCCGCCAGCGAGCTTAGCGTGGATCCCCCCCCCCATGATTGTCTCTCAAAGAAAAAATTCTGTTAGCTCGACCTGTGAGCTTTGAGAGGAGATTCTAAGAATTCAGTGATTATCTCTGGAAGAGAGAATCCTGTGAGCTCCACCAGTGAGTTTTGTGTGAGGGACTTTGTATCTGCCGAAAGCAGATGTGTTAGATGTCACCCTGGCAAATAATTGACTTTACTTCTCTAAAATTGACAACAAACTCGGGAGATTTATGATTTTTATTTAAAAGGTGTACAAAGTGTATATAATTTTATGTTGTGTGATCGTGAACCATTAAACCATTAAAAAAATCATTCAAGAGTCATCAATTGAAAATCCTAGGACATTACAGCACAACCTAGGGCAGGGGTCGACAACCTATGGCACGCGGAACGATTCTCAGAGGTACTCTACAAAGTTATGGAAATCAAGTTAAATCTTTCTTCCTGTCTTCTCAATGCCTCACGCATAAAGGTTATTTCTTACTTTCAATTCTTTGCCATAAAACAATTCTGCTGAATCTGCTTCTGTGTAGTTTGTGTAATTTATGGTAAAGAGAAAAAAATATCCTCTGTTTTTAAATATGACTCATTTTTAGCGTTAAATGTTCAATTCAAGTCAAGACGATCGTGTCATTTTTTTAAAATGAGAAGCATCACTCATTGCTGCGTCGAGAAAAAAAATCTTCAGTAAGAAAGTAAAATTTACGGAAAAAAAATCTGTGAAAGATAACTCAACAGCTATATTAAATTATTGTACGTCCTTGTCGGAGTGATTTAAGGGGAAATGATACGATTTACTCAAAAATATTTAATTTAAGGATTTTCAATTTTTTTTTCTTTGCCTCCTATGTGTGTATACTATGTAAAACAGATGTTGTGCTCAAAATTTAAAAAAGTACAGCCATTTAATTTTTTAAGGAAAAAAAGTCTGTGAAGTGATTTTGAAATGCTACACCTCCCACAAAAATTTACGTACACGAATGAAATTTGATTTTCAAGTATGTCAAACTATGTATAACAAAAGTTGGTATAGGTTTTACGATAACATGATTGATATTCGTACAATACTTCTTTATATGAATGCTTACTGAAAATTCCTCAAAAAATGTATAAACGCTGAGTCCAATTATTTTTTTTAAAAAAATGAGCATTGCTTTGATTCAAAAATGCATACCAACTTTTGTTACATGTACTATTAACAATAGGTGAAAAAAATTCAAAGCATTATGCATAATAGGCCCTTAGCATTTTAAATGAAGACAAACTAGTTATTTTATCTTTCTCTGAGATTAGTAAGTATAAAGTTTTGATTTACCAAGGGATATGAACAAAAACGAACGTAAAAGCTATCATAATTCTGAGTTTCTTAGGTTTAGAGCTTTCAAATTTTGTGAGGTTAAAGAAAAGTATATGAAGAATAATTTAGGCTAAAAAAATTACATTTGTTTCTTTGACCGATTTTTGTCAATTGAATCGTACTATGTTTGAAGTACTTAATTGTTTGAAGAAAATTGCATATGCTGTGCTTTGCCGCTTTTAGTTCTACATATATACATGAACAATTTTTTTTCTTATATGAAATACATTTTGACTCAACGAAGTAGTTTATAATAACTGAACATTCAGAATCATGTCTCAAATTATACCCTCTTTTGCTATATTAAGTAAAGTTTTGCAAAGGCTACACATTCGCGTTAAAATTATAATGTTTGTAAATTTTAATTTAATTAAAAAAACTTAAATTATTTCAAATTTTTTATTTAAATTCTTTTTTTAATAAATATTTTCAAAAAATAAGTAATATATATACAGCTTTAATTTTTTATTTACTGTGAAAGAATAGCTACATTTTACTTTTCTTATTTTTATGCTAATAAACACCTTTAAATGATACTTTTTTAATACATAAATCTGTATTTTTGACCTCTGTTTCCTAACTCTAATTGCATTGCAATGGGAATCTAATTGTTTCAAATGTTTCTTACTGCGTAGCACACTGAATCATATTGGTGAACTGGTTTGGCACACTTCAGGTATAAGGTTGTCGACCCCTGACCTAGGGTCTAATCTGACCAATGTATTCGCATGAATCAAATCTGTCATGAAATTCGCATGAATCAAATAACTCTAAAGTGACATGAGCTCAAAGCCGAACTAAAGTTGTTGCATTGATAGTGTATCAATAATTTAATTATGCATTTTGATCAATTTTTTTCCTGTTAACTATATCAAATCAATTTGTGTACGTTTATGAAAGCAACAATTTCAAATAGATAAAATTGCATATGTTTCAAATTACATGAAGATAAAAAAAACTAAACATAACAATTAAAACTTAAAAATTTCTTCATCTCTTTCTTGAACTTCAGTAACCTTAAACTAAGAAATATTTTTATTGTTCTAGTTACGCTGAAACATTCCCATTTCAGCTACAAGTTCATCAAAATGATTCCGAAGTAAAATTCGTGATTTCCTTAAGTGTATGTTAATTGTATCTGAAGAAGTTAGTGTGTTTATTTCAATTCGAAATGAATGAGTTAATAATCATATCACGAAGTTATTCTATCTTGGCAGGAAGTGCGTGGTAGCTTTTATTTGGCTGTTGATGATGATGTATTATGTAACAACGTTTGTTCTAACCCAAATTACATTACGACCTACACGATAAGTATATTAAAGAATCTGAGAACGACGCATTGAAGTTCGAGAGTATGTATCAAGTAGGAATTGATGATGGAAAGTATCTTTTGAAGTTGGTTATTGTGGATTCCTCTATTTAATTTACACATGATTTGAATACCGAACTTGAGATATTTTTGCACGTGAGGAAATTAAACAACCATTTCTTCGCTGAACAAAATGGAGGAAATGTATCACTTGTTCTTGAATGAACTTTAAAAGAAAAACAGTCAGTTTACTGTTTTAAGACAATTTCGAATTTCGTAAAAATGTAGAATTATATTCTAAGGCAGCCGGCTGGGTGGTGTAGTTGGTTTGTCGCTGGCCTTCTGCACCTAAGATTGCGGGTTCGACCCCGGCCCAAGTCGGTGGATTTTCATGATGCAGCAAATCGACAGCGTCCATGTCGTATGATTATGTGCCTGAAAAAAATCCCTTGAGTGTCCTCTCGGCAAAATTAAATTCCTAAGTACAATTTCGCCTCATCAGAGCTCAGGCGTCTCCCTCTGGGGAGGAAACTGGGCGTCAAAATTGCTTGTGGCAATTGGTATTGCCTATATAGTGCCGCTCTAAAAAGTGATACCAGCTCTTGGGGAATGTACTAGGTCTGTAAAGGCAGAAATACCAATCAGCAGCTCCATTAGAGAAAAAAAAAATTCAGGCAGTGGGTTCTTAAATTGGGGTCCACGGACCCCTGGCGATCCACAGCGTCTTTCTAGGGGTCCGTGGAGTAGTTCTTACTAAGTTAAGATTTTCCTCTTTTACAAACTCTGAAAAACGTCGTGTAAAAATTGGTAAAATCTAGACAAAATGCCTTCTCTAGACAAAATCACTAAATTGCCCTAAATGAAAACCCCCCATTAGAACACGTGTTTCGATCAAGAATATTAAGTCAGGAAGGCTTGCTAAGAAAGTTTAAGAACCGCTGTTCTAAGGTATCCGACTAAACACACATCAAACCATGATTTAGAAGTGTGTGAATGAATAATTTTTTTTGATATTTAGTATTACTTAATTGGAATACACGTGTAAAATTGTTTTCAGAATAGCTTTCAACAAAAAATTATTTAAATGTAACTTTTCGGCAAAAACTGAAGAAAGAATGATAGATTTTCAAAACATACTCCTTTTATAGAAGATGTTTCTGCAATATTATTTTGCCTATATATTATAGCTAAGACCTCTCTACAGAGCTTAAATTAAGATTTTGAAAAATTCACACGATTTGCATAGTTACTATCAATTGAAATAATAATCAGTGATTTTGTGTGTGAAATTTCTGCACTCTGATACATTAAAATACGAATAAATCCACTCCTAAATACATATTTCAAAAATTTTATTTCAAACACTGTATAGAAGTCTTAGCTATATATAGGCAAAATATTATTATAGAAGCATTTTCCATAAAAGGTGGAATGTTTTGAAAATATGTCATTCATTCTTCATGTTTTGCCAAAAAATTACATTTAAATAATTTTTTTACCGAAATAATATTCTTAAAGCAATTTTACATGAATATTTTAATTTAGATGACACTATAAATATCAAAAATATTATTCATTTATAAGCTTTTTCAGAATCATGATTCCGAACGTAGTCGGATTCCTTAATGCAGTGATTACCAACCGCTGGGCCGCGGACCGGTATCGGTCCGTGGATTAAATGGCACCGGTCAGCCAAAGGAACATTAAATTATCACTATTTTTTATTGTGGTGTATATATCTTGGGTTTGTGCGACTTTCCATCGAAATCAGTTTACATTCCAGGCGTTAAATCACTTTATATTCCTTTGTTGGTGTTTCTATGTTTTATTCTCAAGATATATTTAGATGCAATTAAATTAAAATTACTAAATAAAAAAAATCTAAAATATAAACAATAAACCCTCAGCGGTTCGCGGTAAAATTATCAAACATTGCCCCAGCCGTGGCGATAAAAAAGACTGGGAAGCACTCCTAATGCATATATATTTTACATTTCGTTCATGCATTCTAATAAAATCCATTCAATAGATCTATAGTCCCAGTTAAAACTTTCTTCATATTTATCTAACATTCTATTTTTTAAAAAAAAACTCTCTCTCTTCATATATGATGATATAAGACTTAAGAAATTTATCTTAGAACAATTTTAAAGAATCATTCGAAACCTAATAGTGAAAAAAGTTCCATGTAATTAAAGTTTTTTTAAAATTAGAAGTCCATAACCTTTTGAAGTATGAGAAAAGTTTTAACACACATAAAACTTCACATAATCACATGTATTTTTAACGAACTAGCAAAAATCGTAATTACATAAAAGGTCTCTAATTGCAGAAATAAACCGAATCTCACACATCACGAACAACAACCATATTTTGCGTAATACCAAATATATGCACAGCATTTCTTCCTGATGCAATCAAACAATCACTTCTGCTTGAGGCACAGAATGCCTTACAAGACCAACTTTTAAAGCACACACCTTGATTTCATTCATCACTATCAATTGCTCTCTATCTTCAGCGTTGTTGATACTAGCCACCATATCACACACAACACCTTCCAGCACAACTGAGAGAAAGCGCGAATTCCTTCCTTTGAGCACTTAATCGCAGCAAAGGGTTTGCGGCCACAGTTACCTTCTGACCCCTTCGATTCGAAAAGCTCGAGTTCAAGTGAAGAATTGCAGGCGATTGGGATGGGCCGGGAAGGACCCCTCAAGGCATTCTTTCGGGAAGCGGACACTGACCTCTTGTGGTAATACTTCTCCACCATTTTTATCGCCTTTTAAAAATTTCACTTCAGGACTTAGTTTATTGTGTGAAAGCGGGAGAAAGCAACTGAATACTGAGATCTAAATGTCAAAACCCGTTCGGAAATGGCGGGAATCGAAGAGATGCGAAAAATAGAAGGAAATTATACGAAGGTAGGGTTGGGCAAAAGGCGGATATGTGCCGAAGAGGTGGGTAAATGTTTAAGGCCTTTGACAGTTACGAGGTAAATTGTTCTAATCACGTGGTTCACCGGAAGTTTGATGTTTACATGATAGAACGGGTGGTGTTTTTCTCGGTTGTTGTATAATCTGGAGTGAGGAAAAAGGGTCGTTCATCAAAAGTCATTACGTAATTAGTATGTAGTACTACTAAAATGTACAATTATTTTAATTCGAAAAGTTTAAAAATTGAAAAAAAGAAATACCTCTGTACACATTAGGGTTGATCGAAAAAAAATTTTTTTCCCCAGAATTTTATAGCCTACCTATGCGGAACAGATGCTCTATGCTATATAAATGAAATTAATATTTAAGTTAATTACAGACACAAGAGTAATTGCGCTTAGGTATTTGAGCTTTTTTTATGGTCAAAGCCGTTTTTGTTAAATTGAAAAAGGCATTTTAGTAGTTTTTAAAATTTATTGCGGTGAGAGGACACACATTAAAAATAGTGACAAGGGGAAAAAACAACAGGTACATTTAACAGTTTATTTAATATAAATTTAAAAAAATGACTGCTGTGTGTGCTACAGTGCACGTTAAAGCGGAAGACAGAAAAAGTTTGGCTCGTATTGAGTCGGCGGCACGAATAAAGAGTCATGGAGAGATTATGAAATGTTGCAATGTACAATGTACTACTCAGTAATCACCCCTTCAGACTATTTTTCTTATACAAAAAAAATTATTTTGATTCTAAAATTATCTAACTAAATTTGAGTCTTTTTTATATTTTTTTCGAAGATTCACCTAATTTGGGGTAATATTAAATTTTGAGATGAATTTTTTGGGGTCGACCACCTTTTAGCTATGGCGTTCCAAACCAAATCTACCAACATGATTCAGGGTGCCACTCTATGAGAAATGTTGGAAACAATTCGATTCCCGCGACAATGCATACAAAATTAGGAGATACAGGTTAAATATACAGGTTTTCAGTTTTATTATACATATTAATTTTGCTTTTTTTAAAGATATTTATTAACATAAAAATAAATATTATGTAAAATATAACTATTTCTTCAAGATAATTAAAAAAATTTAAATTGTTCATATTCCATGTGTGTGCTAAGTATCTTTTCAACATATTTATTAAAATAAGAAATAAATAACATAAAAATATAAGTGTTACTCTTCAATATAGTTAATAAAATCTTTTAATGCGGACCTTGTTCCTGCATTTCCTATTTCGTATCATAATAATCAAGGGTATAATTTATGACATTCAATTTGACACGATTCTGAACATTCAGTTGTAAAACAACTTCTTTGCGGACTCTACATATTTTTCATATGAGAAAAGATTTCTCACATAAATATATAGAACCAAAAGCGGAAGTCAGAGTACATGCTGTTTCTTTTAGCACGCTTTTATAAGTTTCACTTGCATGTAACGTAATCTTTGAACGCAATTTTTACCCACTTTAAAAGGTCAGATTAATTCGAAATTTTGCACACTTGTCAAGGACCGATGACAATACAATAATTCCATAATTTTGTTCCCTTGTCCTGATCAGGATCATCAGGAATAACGATTTCTAGATTTGGTGAATAATTCCATACACCACTTTCAGATTTAGTGACTTATTGCATATACCATTTTCAGATTTGGCGACTAATTCCATATACCATTTCCAGATTTAGCTACTAGAGGATTAAGGTGCAACCCTAAAAACGAATACACTTGTGGTTAACACAAATAATACAAAAAAAAAGTTTTCTTTTTGTGAGAAAGGAGACAAATGTCTAGTTTTTCTGAACATAGAAATAAAAAAAAACAAGTGCATGTGAAAAAAAATAATGTTCTAATTGAAAATATTTTTTTTATAAAGCAATACGTTTAGAAGTGATGATACGAATTAACATTATAGCAATACGTTTAAAAGGAGATAATACGATTGGCACTTAATATTCCTTCTTAACACACTTTTATTAGTTTGACCTGTATCTATAGAGACAGAATCTTTAAAATATAAGGATACGGGATTTATTCTAGGCTGCGTAAGTGGAGAGAATAAATACCCTTCAGACCCATTAATTAATATCCATTGAAGAGCAAGACTAATTCCAGCAGCCACGTAATTCTGGCTCCAAATATCAAACTCAAGGATAAATTCAATAATAAATAAATGATAGTTTAAAAAAAAAAAAAAAAAAAAAAACACGCTTTTATTGTAGACCGAACTAAAAAATGAAAAATAAATTATAGTTAAAAAAAACAAAAAAAAAAAAAAAACACGCTTTTATTGTAGACCGAACTAAAAAATGAAAAATAAATTATAGTTTAAAAAAAAACTAAAAAACATGCTTTTATAGTGAATGGTGAAAAGAACTGAAAAGTAAAAAAATAATTCTTAATATAAGAATAAAATGATTAACGAGAAAATGAATGTCATTGTGGTAAAAGCGTGGGGTGCTTTGTACTACATTTTTACACTAACTCAGTACTTCGGAATAGAACTAGTAAGAAATTATAACAATTAATATAGAGCACCCCCACGCTTTTACCCCAATGACATTTATTTTCGTGTTAATCATTTTATTCTATATTAAGAATTATTATTTTACTTTTTAGTTACATTCACTATAAAAGCGTGTTTTTCAGTTTTTTTAAAACTATAATTTATTCAATTAAATCAATCTAGCAATGATATCTAATAATTTATAAAATAGCTATCGATTTATTGTTAGAGATATCATCCAGACTTTTTCTTAATTCCGTAGATGTTGCTTTCTGTAATTGTGAAGATATTTCTTCAATAAGCTCCATTTCAAAATGATCAACTTTTCTCAAAAATGGGCTAAATTGTAGAGATGTGTAGTGTGCCACTGAGATTTGCACCATGTGCCAAATGTGGCACGCGTGCCATAGGTTGCTCTATGGACCCCTGCTGCTCTATAAAATGGAAAATCTCTTCTGCATAGGTAGGTTCCGATTGTAAATAGTTTTTTTCTCTCCATAAAACCACAATTCACCCTACTGCACATGTTAAGAGTGAATATTCCAAGTGTAAAAATTTTTATGATTTTAATGTGGTTTTAGAATTGGATTTTAGCCTTCATATTTTTTCAGAAGGAAATAAGGCCACAATAATTAGGTAAAAATGTGTGCTTTACAAATAAAGAAAAAGGGCATGATTATAATACTTTAAGTTCAAAATTTTGTGAATGGTATTTCTGATATTGTGCTTTAAGTGGAACTAAGTATTCCTTTTTCTTATTAAATTTCCTAAAGAAATACCTTGATTATTTAGGAAAACTTTTATTATTCTTTTGCTACTTGTTTCAGAAAAAAATCGCCGAAAAAAAAGGAGTGACAGTGAAAGGGAATTATTTAAGAAGAAAATATATAAAGATATATTTTTTTCCGAAATTTCAAATTAATTTATGTACGAAAAGATTCAAATGCGCACCCAAATTTGATACCTAAAAATATGTCTATTCCATATATCTTATTTATGTAACAACTGTAATTTTTTTTTCAAAATTTGATAGGATATTATATTTTGATAGCTAGTTATTGAAAACAAATCTTTAAAGTTTTGTATTTCTTACACACAAACACACACACATGAATGAAAAATTCTAAGCATGGAATTATGAAACAAACTTGTATTCAGGTTCAAATAAAATGCGAGGGTTCAAATAGAACACAATAAAAAAAAGAAATTATTTGATAATTTTGAAATCAATTTTTTTTGTCATTAATAATTAGTTCCATTCAATTAACCACCTTATTCACCGCTAAATGGACTGGCAATCAAAGAAAGAAAACCGGGTTTTTTTCGTATGCTTACAAATAGTTTTGTATTTGTGGATATACTACAACGGGGGTGGGGATATACTCACAAAAAGTCGTGAACGCTTTTGGATCAACTTTACCTGCGAATCGTTTTTATCGAAAATGAAATTCATCAAACATAAATCGCGTTTAAACTTAACAGACGAAAACCTGCAACATCAATTACGATGTGCAAACACACACATTGAGAACGACTTGCGAAAAAAAAAGTGAAAGAGTTGAGAAACAAATATCTCACTAATTAAATAAATTAAACATTATTTGATCATAGCATTATTATTATAAAAATATTATCTATGTTTGTATGCATGAAAAATAATGAAAACAATAATAAT